>JAOWBN010008446.1:0-11082 GCA_028565015.1 Pinguicula moranensis | reverse complement strand
CCGCATCAATCAGGTATTGAATATTTGTTCTCATTAGATTCGTTCTATTGATTTTTAGATTCGTTCTATAGTCGACAATGTCAAACAAAAATGAAATGAGAAATTTTCATCAACCAAAGCCACAGTTTAGTTAGAAATTTTTCCCACTAAATATCCATTTGTGAATTTCTGACAAAGTATATGTGTACTAAAATTCATAAGCCATGATAAAATTGTAAAAATTAGTTAGGCTTTGTAGGAGCACAACTTTCATGGCTATGATGATGCTTCTGTATCTTTTCATATCATTCGTGAAATATTTATTCATAATACACAAATAAACTTGCGACCATGTACTCAAATCAATTTTTTAATCATCAATTTGATACTTTCAGCTTCAGATCATCAACTAATATTTGATGAAAAGAATTCTTCCAAAAATCCAAAACCATATTTTTCATAATGGAGAGCTCTTGAAATTTTAATATATCATTATATACATGCTTGTAGTATAATGAACAATAAGTTGTTTTTGTGAGTAAATCCACAAAATCATGAAGAAACTTTTACAACTCCCCCAAAAAAATATATGTTTTCTTAAAAAAGAAAGTTAACAAGTTTAACAAATTCAAGTTCTAATCTAGACATCAACGCGTTAAGATTCTTCTAAAACTTTGACAACGAACGATCACCAAAAATAAATTTACTAATAAATTGTTATTCTTCACGTCTTTGTGTTACCTAAGCAATCGAAACAAAATGGCCAAACTTGATAGTTGAGCCGTATTACAAACCTGTTTATGAAATAACTGAGAATATCACAATATATATTAGAGTAAGACAATAATGATAAAATGTAATGACAAATAATATAGAGAAATAAGTGAGAATCTCATTGCATTTAAATGATTAAAATGGTTGAAGATCTAATTAAAACATATCTAATAATGAACAAATACGATAATGAATCGTACATTTAATGAGGAAGCATATAGAACCGTAATGTTCCGATTGATTATATCACAAACACGAACCAAAAATCTACCAGAGCCTCCTTGCAAGTCACGTACTCAGATCTCCGCCTTCACAGATGATAAGGTAACAATTCGAGAGAAACTATATATATGTTTCTGGGTCTCAACATATGAGAATAAGAATTCTGTAGTAAGTAGATAGCCGTACTGAACGCCCTCTTTATAGGGAGGAATTAGGTTTAGTAATTAATGTATAATTACATAATTGACCCTAAATCTCATTAGGTAGTAGAATCCTACTATAATTGGAATTCTTAATATTAAGTAATTAATAGATAATTACCATAATTAATTAAATTAGACATATTTATCTATTTTGTCTAGCAACTTCCACTTGCTACATAAGCCGTATTACAAAATATAGTTTTCAAAATCTCATGGCGCTTCATACGAGAAATGAGGCGTGCGACCATAAAGTAACTAGCAGGTCATGTTGAGCCATTATCTTACTTACGTGACACTTTCAAATCGATGATACACCAAATCCTCTTCGCATCACTGATAGCTACGATTCCCTTTAAGCTATTCAATATTTGGTTACATACTTAATATAACCGCCATGGAAAATATGGTTAAGTTAGACAGATTGTTCCTTAGACACTAATGACCATCGATATCAACTCGACTGCTTTCCTAGCATAGTCCATTGGACTATATAAACTCTAACTCGTGGATGACATACTAAAGTAGCATCATCAAGCCTTAATTTCAAACCATAGCTCTAAGTCAAAGAGTAACATCTAAGTGGACAAACGTATGTCTATGTGATCACACAATGATAATCAGAGAATTCTGTTGTCATTTTCACAACGGTCGTTCTGCAGCATACACAATATGATATGTGTGTCATGGCATGACTCCAACTTAGGTGGGCATATCACGTACTTATGACATGCAAATCATAGCCATTGATAAATACACTTAGTTTGTATCCTCTACACTCGGCTCTAAAGATTTAATGTGAAAACCCAAACATCACATTATTTACTTAGAATATCATTTCAAACCCAATCACGAAGGAGATGTCCGGCCGTGTACATAACATGGCGTATATCAAACTCTCTATAACACTTGCATAGGGAACATTGTTCATTTCTTCCTTTTTCTTTATTTGTTTTTTGGCATTGCTTAGTGCTAGACCCTTATCAACAGGAGTGTCAAAGGGTTTAGAATAATGCATCATGAATCACTTTAAGATTTTGTTTGTATATGCCTGTTGGGACAAACCCAACATTCTTTTATATTGATTTCTACATATTTCTACACCTAGGACATATCTAGCTTCACTCATATCCTTCATCTCAAAGATGGAGGATAGCCACTATTTAGTGGCGTTGATCATTCCAATGTTCAACAGTATGTCATCAACATATAAGGAGAGAAACATTTTCATTCCTTTGTCCTTACGACATACACGCAATGATCTTCATCTATCATGTTGAAGCCATAAAAAGTATTGGTAATACGATGTTCAATAGGAATTCCGATATTATTACTAGCTTATGTAGAGTATTCTAATTCACATGAAAATTTGGATTCGAGAATGAATCCTTCCTAGGAGGGAGGGGATGATATGAATGTTGGAGGCCCAAGATGAATTTGGATTATTGCATGGTTTAAAGCCTATAATGCGAATTACAGCAAAATGCAATTTCAGGATTTCTTCCAATCGGAGGCTCAAACGTAGTTGTATCGGTCTGAAAATTTAACTGGAATCAGAGGACACATTGGGCGTCTTCTTGTTCAAAGGAGATTGGATTTGAATAGTTCGATCGTGAGATATGAATTTTGGAACAAACTAATTTTGTTCATTCACGATCTGCTATTCGCAGCATTGCGCAAGCTCGATTTTATTGGAGATAGGAGGTCTGAAAATATTCTGATCGAACGAAATTTTATCCAGTGACAGAGAACTTCTCAAGCCATATGCTGACAAAAGAAGATCAAATTCTAACAGTTCGATGATGAGTAATTTTTTTCAGAATATATTGTTCTCAAACTAAAAGTTTGCACGCGAATTATGGAGACTAGACCAAACATATGATATGTTGCACGTGTGGGGGACCACGACCCCTGCTAGAGGTTGCCAAGAAGGATGTTCATTTTACTTATTATGTCTTTTAATTAAATTAGTCCATTATTTGTGAGATTCGAATTTTAATGTAATATGGTAATTTTCTACTTTTTAGGAATTAAGTTAGGATGAGCTTCTTACTTAAGTACGGTCCAATTTTAATAGCATAAATTAGATAGGTCTCAATTAAAGTATAGGGATTAGAATCCTATGCCCATTAAAATTGTAACCTATTTAAAGGCAGATTTTGCCCATTTTCAAAAAAGATTTTTAACGTGAATTTCATTATGAGCTTTGAGAGAGATCTCTTTATTTATTGAATTCCTATTCTAAAGAAAAATAGGTTGCATGCATCTTAGGGTACATGTAAAGACTGATTCTATGATACTCGTATTTATCATAGAGTAGATCCTCGGGTAGGCGTTTGATTGAACCTCTGGTTTACATTCGTTTCTAGCGTAATAGTTGGCTAGGGGTTGATGTTCCATGTTTGATTGGATTTCTACGGCTTAATACGCTTCTTCCATCTCCGTTCTTTTTCATCCTTCTATTTTGTGTAACTTTTTGTTGGGTTGCACAATCTATCCATTTTTTGTTGTTTAATTTTGAAATTTGTGTCATTCATGTATTTATATTGATACAAGAATAAGTTTCCAACTCCACGTTTACATTCCGCGAGCAAAAATTCACATCAATTAGTCTCATGAAATCTGAAGTACCATAATCTGGAAGACTATTTAAGTTCATATATAGATCATTTAAGACGACATACGTTGTCATCTTGACCTGTTGAGACGAACCCAATAGGTTGATCCACGTAGATCTCTTACTCAAGTTTTTTATTGAGGAATTCCATTTAGAATAGCTCGAGATCTAAATGGATAACCAGAGTTAGAAGTAGGCGAATAAAGGCAATCCTCACCAGAGGAGAAAATGTCTCTTCATTGTTTATACCCTCAAATTTGTTAAAACCTAATGCCACGAGTCTGGCTTTGAACTTTTCGATTAATCCATCCGCACTATGCTTACCTTGATACCTACATCCAATCGATTTTCAGTGATGTGATGGATCAACAAGTTCTCAATCCTCATTTGTTTGCATCAAATCCATTTCATCCATTATGGCACTTAGCCATTTTTCTCTATCTGATGAGTCCATAACCTCTTGATAAGAGGTGGGCTTTTCTACTTCTAAAGGAGCGCAAAAGAATACATTTTCCTAGATCTAAAAGTGTCATTGAGGAATTCTTCCGCGTTCACTCCTTTAGATGACAGAATCTTCTAGTTGTCTTGTTGGGCTCTGCTCCCACTAGCCCTTTGGCTTGTGGGGCTGACGGTGTGAGAAGGGCCACTCCCACTAACCCTATGGTTCGTGGAGCTAGTTATCACATCATCATTGTCTAGATTTTGAGAACTAATCTCGTTTCTAAGTATGAAATTTTGAGGACTTATCTCTATTTCATATTGACCCTCATTTTCGTTAGTCATGAAGTGTGGAGAACTTAGCTCTCTTTCATGTTGACCCTCATGTGACAAGTTCACACCTCGACTAGATGGCATTACACTATTCTGGATGGTTTGGCGGAACATATTCTCCCTCGCACCAAGAGATAGTGACGAGTCATGTTGCTACTCATACAACTGACCATCCTGTTTTATTTCTCCGATAGTTGGAACTGATCCTCTAGGAATTTGACATTGCAACTGTCAATTTCAGTTATGCCAACATTCGAGTGTTCACCGAACATTACATATCCTTTTGAATATTTGGGGTATCAAATAAACAACCTCTTGGTTGTTCTTGGACCAACGTTTCTATGTTGATGGGTTGGCTTGTGTACATGGCCCGCCAAATCCCATGGTCGCATATGGTTCAAGATTGACTTTCTTCTATTCCATAACTCATATGGAGTGGTAGGCACACTCTTACTTGGTACTCTATTGAGGATGTATATTGCAGTGAGCAACACATCTCCCCCAAAAGTTAATGGATAGGTTGTCTTGCGCCATCAAGTAAGTGTGATTCCTACGTTCCGCAACACCGTTTTGTTGTGGGGTATAAGGAATGGTAAGTTATTTTACTATGCTCTTTTCATCACAATACCATTTGAACAGATCAGAAAGGTATTCGCGACCGTGGTGGGTCCAAAGAATCTTAACTCTTCTGTCCAACTGGTTCTCTACTTCAGCTACGTAGCGTTTGAACACCTCAAGTGATTAATGGGGCTGAGACAACAAATACACGTGTTCGAAATGCGAGTAGTCATCTATAAAAGGTGATGAAATGTCGCGTGCGTTCATGTTCATGGGTCCGCAAATGTGAAAATGGATTAAATATAATGAACTTGAGGCTCGAGAAGCCTTACCTTAAGGCTTCTTGCTAGCCTTGCCAGCTAAGCAAGTTTCACAAACAGACAACTTAGCCTTAGTGAGTTGGTTGACTGCACTTAACAAGACTGTTTAACCAATCTTAGTCAAGGTGACCAAGTCTAGCATGTCATTTAATAGATTCAAAAGTTGTCATTGTTGGAAATTAAGGTAAAGGATGAATTAATAGAATTGCTATAAATATCATCCAAGTCAAGAATGCAAAAAACCATGTTTGTATGAGCCGTGACCAAACACATCGTCACCGTACTCAATTTTCAATCCACTATTACGAAAATTAAATGAAAAACCTAAATGTAGCAAAGAAACAACTGAAACTAAACAACATCGGACTCCCGACACATAGATTGTATCATGTAATAACAATGTATTTCCGCTACGAAGTTGGAGTTTGTAGGTACCAATACCGATGACATCATCTTCACTCTCGTTCCCCATGGTTACCTTTCGTGTTTCAGCGCCACAACGATAAAACTCGGCAAATCTAACGCGGTCATTCACTACATGCTGGGACACTCCTGAATCAATAATACATTTAGAAAATGAGTTAACAACTAATGCATGTGAGCAAACACATAATTTGGGGTTATTTGGAGAGTAAGGTACCTTTTTAGGCTCGGAACAATCCTGAGAGTGACTTTTCTTTCCGCAATTATAGCAATTCACACGTGTCATATTCTTGGGACTGTTAGCCTTGGGTTGTTAAGTAATTTTCTTTATTTTAACAAATTTATGAATCTTCTTTGATAACTTACCAATTTTTTTGTTTCTCTTAGGGTTTCTCCCATGAGTAGCAAGAACATTGGCAGGGGGTGTGAAAAATGGCAGGCTCTCGGGTTCAAGCTCTAGATGCTTGGATATGTCATCGAATGTCTTGATGTTCACAGTATGATTCATCAAGGTTTTGAAGGGAGTCCAACGTCTGTCTTCTCTTTCATCATGTAGTGAACATATCACATTATTCACCTGTTCGAACTCAGAAATATCGATTCCGCCAGCCTTTAGATTGCGAAGCATGTTACTCATGATGCGGAGGTGTTTAAGTACAGGTCGACTCGAATCAATCTTGTACTAAAGCCAATTTAGGTGCAATGCATGGAGCCTTGTAGCTGATGTTTGGCCGTATTTCTCCCTGAGTTTGTCCCATATCGAATTGGCCGTGGGCTCTATATCGTACGTACCAATCAGGTCATCATGCATGCAGCGCAACATAATATAGCACAACATGCACTTAGATTCTTCTTGGACCATGCTTCGTAGGTTGGTAAGGTTTTTGTTGATTCTTCCATTGTTATAAGAACATCTTTCTTGTGCACGAGATACTGAATCTCCCTGGATCATATGTCATAGTTCAATCTAGTTAACTTATCACTAAAGAGAGCTCATTTATCAAATTAGGGGGTGCCATTTCTGTAAGTATATTTTAAGAAGGACATTAGACATAATTTTAAAATTATATTATCTGTGAGAAATTTTGAATTATGTTATACGTTCGCAAATTTCGCTAGACTCATAATCATCAGTCCTTCATAACCAAAAAGAAAATCTAACTTTCACGTGCGGAAACAAATTCAAGCAAAAAACACATAGTAACACATACAGCCAAACGGATTGGCTCATTAATTATTAATTGTAGCAATTCGGTGCTTTTCGCTATAGAGCATTTTGAGGTTTGATTTCAATTTATTTGTGTCAAAACACAGTTAAAGAAAAAAATTTGAAACTATCAAAAGAATCTGAATTGGTTCAGATGGGATCCTTAACTAATTCGGTAAGCACCCAAGTAGTTGATCTCGTACTATGATTTCGGTGATCAGCTGCCTAGATAGTGCTACCAATCCTCGTGAAGGGTCTAGATGTCTGGTGGAGTAACAAGGGTCTCACTTAACAATCAGTCCTACACAATCTCTCATGAGCACGATTAATGCGAATTTCTTTTGAACTTCGAAATGATGATGGTGATATAATTTTGATTACCATCATTTAATTATTAACACAAAGTTAATAATTATTTGTTCATTAATTTTATTTGTTGGAAACATATTCTCTAATAAAATTAATTTATAATTTACATAAGTATGCTTGGAATTAAAATTGCACTTATCATATTTTTCCTAATCATTCATACTAAGAATTAAATTACACTAAGCAAAATAAATTGAATTTCAATCATGTATGCTAAGAATTAAAAATATTTTAATTGCACTTAGCAAATAAAAGTAGATACTTCCTAATCATACATACTAGATAATTCATTCAACACATAAATAAAATTAAATAAATATAGGCATGATTATATTCGTAAAAATTATTTACGGAATTTTAACACAGAGATAAAATATTCAGAATAACTAAAAAATTTTGAAACAAAATAATTAATACATTATCACCAAATTATTAACATATAGTTAAATATTAAAATATTAACACATAGCTAATATAAATATTTTGAAAGAAAAAAAACAATCACAACACATTTAGCTGGATAAACGAATATTATTTATCAATAATATAATTATTATTCAGATAATAATCACCAAGATAATGCTAAGATAAATCTACAAATAATTGTTCGTTGATTAAATGGAATAATAAATAATTACTCGAGCATAGTCAAGAACGAACGGATCGGATTAGTTGTGGGATTAATCGTAAAACAAAACGAACATAATCAAATACGGAACCTCCCTCCGATACCACTGTATGTCAAATTAGAATAGATCAAATAATGAACAAAATACGAACGAATTATACCTTTGCGAAAGTGCATAGAATTGTAATATTCCGATTGATTATCACGAACACGAACAAGAGTCTACCAAAGTCTTCTTGTAATCCACGTATTCAAATCTTCGCGGAAAAATGTTTCGTTTCTTGATTCTCAAATGATCAAAGGAGTATTAATTAACATTAATTAATAGAATGTGACATATTTACCCATAAAAAAGTGCCACCGAATGTCAACTTGTATCTAAATCATCATCTCTTATTTAAAAAGAAAATGAAGTCCTAATCATTAATTGAATATCTGTTTTTTTTATTCGTGCAATATTATTTATATTGGGGGTTGGGGTGGGTGGTTGAATGGACTAGGCAAAAGTATAGAAAATTCGAAAAAAATTGAACCAAGCAAATCAATCCGCATCCTTGGATCTTATCAAGCCAACTTTGCCCAACATTTGGTTAATACTAACGAGTTGGATACACGCATGTAACGAGTTACGAATGATTCGGTTTGTATAGGCGCGGATCAAATTGGGAATAGATGATCACTCTACGTGCGACCTAGGCCTGACATTCTTTATCAATAAAAGATGCCATCTATAGGCTAATGGTATAAAAAGTAGTTCGTTTAATTGTGTGCTAATAATGTAATAAATAAAAATAATTTTATTAAATTCAATTAGTTCTATTAGTGAAGTTGCTATACATCAAATGATGCAATTTATTGGGTTTCAACGAAAATAATAGCTTTGTATATTATAAGGATAAGACTGCATAAATCTAACCCTGGACCAAAATTTAAATGAAAATATGCTGAATAGTTTATTGTTATCGTTGTTGGTAAGAAAAGTAAATTAAAGATCAACTGAATTTGCCACTATCATTTACTAGTAAAGTCATCGTCAAATCCTAGTACCTCAAATGTGAACAAACCCACCTCATAACAACGAGGTGCATGATTCGATACCCTGGAGAAGCAATTCTCCAGAATTTTACTTAGCGTTGAGGGTCTCCACGGAAACAGTCTCTTTAGAGATAAGAGTACGACTGTGTATATCTCACTCTCCCCAGACCCTGCTTCCAGACGGGATGTACTGGGTATGTTTAATAACTTTCCATTTGCTTCTAATTCTTTCGTGAGGAATCATCTTTCGTGTGTGTAGGAACGATCTGAATTCTTACCCGAGACTTCATTCGAGGAGAGAAATGATATAGCGCAAGAATTCTTGCCACAAGAAATACAAGAAATGGTGGAACCCATATAAATGGATGATTGTGATAAGTTTGGGTTGGTGGGCCAACATAAATGGATGGATATGATCAATTTCTTGTGTTTCTTGCACCAAGAATTCTTGCGCTATATCAGTTCTGGCATTCGAGTTAGCATTGCCAATATCCCCATGGAATAGAAAACTTTTTTTTGACCTCTTTCGTGGGTGGCATATTGAAAGATTTATGATGTTTGTTTGCCTCTTCACATCCTTTTATAATTACATGTGATAGGAAATCATGTTTTGTCGCTACATAGGCTCAGGCTCCCATTTCTTCGGTCCAGATCTTTCGGGAAGAATCACACCTTATTCTTGTACGAAGATTATTGTTTGTAACTTCTTCATAATTGAAGATAAGTTGGTATATATTTTTCTTTCTATAATTCGTGTTGAATATAGCTCTATTAATAGATAGATGCATATTTATTTGTGTGCATAAAAAAATGGATAGCTATATTAAAAAGCTGAACAAAACATTAATTTATAAATAATTATTAAATCACTTTAATTTTTAAAAAAATAAGAAAAATATTTTTTTTTTAAATGCAGATGTGAATGGCATAAGCTCTCATTTCGTTAAGTTTTTTTAACGAAATTAAGTAGTACCCCTGATGATTGGTGTAAACTCTCATTTTTTGGGGGTGGGGTGGGTGGTTAAAATGGTATAAGTTCTCATTTCAAAGGGTTTACCTATAACTTGAAAGCAATTCCAATAAGCAAGCCAAATTGCATACTTCATTCGCTCATACAAACTAAACCCCGAGTATTCATTTTTTTTTCCATGTCCAGAACAAGCCACCCAACGCATAACATACAAAACGGATCGAGGGCAAGAGACAAAACGAGGCTATCTAATAAACAAGGAGCACGAGAAGTTGAACTTATTTCTTTTAGCCATAATTTTCTAATGACCAAGAAACAAGAACGAACTAATGTGATCAAAGGGCAGGAATTAGGAGCTTCTCATGATTTGATGATCCATTGTTATTCTTGGTTCTTCTCCCCTCTTCCTCTTGAGGGCAGACAATGAAGAAATAACTTTGGCCGACACCACTCTTTTCACCAGTAATCTCCAACGTGTATCATGTACTCTATGGTGTTGCTGCGCTTTTAACTTTAATTGTCTGCAAGAAAACATGTGCAGTGTTATTAGAGAATGTAAGATTTGATTAAAATCCAGCACGACCAGTTCGAGCAAGCAGACAAATGTTCAAGTACAAGCGAAGTGACGATTGGCATCATTGATTTTCCTTTTGTTGGGTAATATTGATGCTTGTTCTCAACAAATTTGATTCATACGTTTAGCAAATGATCAATACCTTTTCTACTCGTGTCCTATTGTTTAAGTCGAATGAGATCATTCCCCATGATATCGATTAGCCTTAATGATTATCAACAACAAATGTGGAGAAGAGTTATCTTTACCTGCAGAGAGGTACTCCGCATTCATCGGGTTGGTCACAAACGGACGAGTGCAACCGGAAAAGCTGCCACATTCTCTTGCAACGGAGGCATCCTCCATTGACCTTCTTTTGACAGGTACCAAAATGCTTGATGAGAAGCTGAAGGCCGTGGCAAGTGGAGAACTTGCTGCAAGGACCCTTTCGCTTGC
>JAOWBN010008436.1:0-11083 GCA_028565015.1 Pinguicula moranensis | reverse complement strand
CTCAAAGTTCTCAATTTACATTGGTTGTCATTGACCTGTTTTGGAAGTAAAGGTACAAGTACAATAGATTGACCTCTATGAACAAATGAATATCTATTTGTGCGCCCATCATGGGTTGCACAAAGAACATCACTCTTGTTAAGCTGTCACGGTCTTCCAAGTAAAATATGCATGCATTCATGGGTACTACATCACATAGAACATCATCTTCATACTTTCCAATCACAAGAGGGACTATCGCCTATTTAACAACGTGCATTTCTCTGCTGTCATTCAACCAATGAAGTCGATATGGATTTGGGTGTTTGATCGTCTAAAAATTCATCTTTTGTACCAAGTCGGTACTAGCTACATTTGCACAACTTCTCTTCCATCTATGATAACACTACAAACTTTGTTAGTAATAACAAAACGTCTATGAAAGAGATTCTCACGCTGTGTTTGATCATCATCTTCTTTGGTCTGCATGCTCAAAACTCATCAAATTACTAACATATCTCCAACTACAGCCTCAGTCTCAGCTTTCTCAACCTCATCTCCACTTGGTTCAGTCTCATAGGATTTGACCTCTTCATCAAATGAGATCTCTCCAACGAGCTTAAGGAGCATAACTCGTTGATTCGGGCACTGGCTCACAATATGACATAAACCTTGGTACTTGAATTATTTAATATCACGGTGTCTTAATGTAGAAGGTGTAGAAGTACCTTGTTTATCCATGGGTTTTGTTTCAGATTTCTTGAATGGCTTTCACTTGGATTTGTCCTGCTTACGACTCGGCTTATCCCACTTAGAAGTAATTTTCCATGTTGAACTAGGCTTCAAACTTGAGCTCACCTTTCTCAAAAACTTTCTTTTGAGTTGATTTTCTACCTTAATGGCTTGGTAGAGCATGTCCTCAATCTGTATGTAGTGATGCAATTCAACAACATCAACAATTTCTCGATTTAGGCCCTGAAGAAAATGTGCCATAGTAACCTCACAATCCTCTTGAATGTTGCCTCTGATCAAAAGTAACTCCATCTCCTTATAGAACTTCTCAACTCCTTTAGAACCCTGCACCAAACATTGGAGTTTTTGATGGCTCTCACGATAGAAATGAGTTGGAACAAACCTCCTCCTCAATATTCGTTTCATCTCTTCCCAATCGTCCAACGGGTCATCTCCATAACGCCTCTTATTGTTCAGCACCTGATCCCACTATGTAATATCATAATAAGTAAACTCTATAGATACGAGTTTTACCTTTTGGCAATCAGTGTAATCATGAAATTCAAAGACTTTCTCCACTTTCATCTTCCACTCCAATATGCCTCTGGAATGTACCTGCCTGAAAAGGTAGGTGTTTTGATTTTCACATTTCCAAGATGATCCTCACGAGCATGTCTCGGGAAGCCAAGGTCATGAACAATCTGATTAGGGGGCCATCGTGGTTGTTGCACTCTCGTATGACCACGGTTTGCTCTAGCTCCTCGATCACGGGGCCCATAACATTCATCAAACTCAACAAACCAAGCATCAAAATCCTCAGAATCATCATTGTTTAGCATCGTGTTCAGGAGGCTTGACTGGATGTCTAGCTGTGGTTAGGCCTCCTTCAGGGGCAACCCTTGGGGGCCTGGCTGGTGGATGCTTCAGTATTCATACAGGCCTCGATTTGTATTATATGTTCCTGTTCCTTTCCCTTCATCATGAGCAAGCCGCGTAGAACAGAGATCACTTGTTCAATATTGGCCATTGGAGGTATGTCATCATCTACTGAATTGCTTGCAGATTTGTTCTTGTGGGACATGTTGAACATGCAAAGAAAAAGGTAATTTAAAAGTAAACTCATCACTCCCTCACGTGTATATACTCAAAGATGATCACTCAAGCACTCGTATATCACTCAAATCGATTTTTACCATCTCTTGGACCTCACCACTTTGCCTTTTACCACTGAAGCACTCGTGTACTTGAGAGATTCTTACCTTCGAGGACCTTCCACATTTGGTACAGGCAAGACCAAGCCAATTCCTGGGAGGGCATACAATAGGAGTTTAGCTATCTTGTGTGTTGACTTCACCGCTTTGTCAATCGAGATTGAAGATAATTGGGCCACCTACGACCTTTTCCCATTTTTTCTATCTTGATGTATATTTGTAATTATTGATGTTGTTGTTAGTGAGGTTGGTCATGGTCTTTTGTTGTGACTACTCCCCTGAAGCCTTGTATGTACTTCTCTTGATTGTTTTGAGTATATGGCTCTTTGCTCACTTGTTGTACACAAATATGCACGAAATATTGTAGTAACCACATACGAGCTTGCCACAGTACTCCCTGTAATGTTTAGTAGAGGATTGGAACGTGCAAAACTTTCTCTAGTGAACATTGTGATTGGGGTAGCATAAACTTCCTTAACGGTTTCCCCAGAGATACCTCGAATGAGAGTAGTTGCTCTTAATTTTCGGGAATGCAAAACCTCAATTATTGTTTCCCATGAAACACCTCGTATGAGGGTCAATATTCTTTATTTTGGAGAGTACCAAGTGTCCATTATGGTTTCCCATGAGACACCTCGAATGAGGGGTCGCCTTTCTCATTTCGTGGGGCGCAAAACCTCTATCATGGTTTTCCATGAGACACCTTGAATGAGGGTTGTCGTTCTTTATTTTGGGGAGAGCTAAGACTCCATCATGTTTCCCACAAAACATCTTGAATGAGGGGTCCATTCTTCATTTTGAGAAGCACGAAGCCAGGATCATGGATTCCACATGATACATCTTGAGCAGGGGGTGTGATGTGCTTCCTCGCAAGGCTGTATTGGCCCCTTAAGAGTCTTTTCCTTTTTCCAGCCCTAAAAATGTGGAAATTGGTATCCTCTACGGCGAGTGCCAAAGTTCCCCATATGAGGATCTTTTTATTATGTTCCCTATGGGGCGTATGGCAATTCCCATGCTGGGATACATTTCATTTTTCTTTCTTTTTCCATGAGTGCTGAAGGCGGTGCCTCTTCAGATAATCTTTTTATCCTCCCCCCACAATTGTTGAATGGGGTGCATTCTTTTCATCCTTCCCCATGATGACTCCTCGTACATGGACATATTTTTTTCTTTCGCCACGAGTGTTGAACGGGGTGCCCCTTTAGAGGAACGTTTCCTCCTCCTCCTACAATTGTTGAATGGGGTGCCTCTTCAGAGGATATTTTCATCATTCCTCCATGAGGAGTATGATGTCTCCTCATTCATGGCCATATTTCTTCCTTTCTCCATGAGTGTTTAATGTGGTGCCTCCCCAAAAGTATGATAACTTGTCGGGAGGATCCTTTTCATTTCTTTCCTCCTTATTCTCATATTTTTTTCAGACATGACATGGTAATGATATAAAAAAACAACAGAAGTTGAATTCATTCAAAATGGTTTTGCAAATACATAATGGATAAAGGAAAGCAGAAAATAGAGAGTACAGGATGGCTAACCCTTTTGAGTCCAGCCCTTATTGGGGGTATTTTGTTAGTTTGGCGAAGCTCCAAGTGTTGTCAAGTGTTTGACCTTTAAGTGTTTGCAGAATGTACATGCCTTTAGTCTAAAATTCCTAAATGCGGTACGATCCTTCCCATTTGAGTCCTAGCCTTATTAGAGATCGAGTGGTTTCATGGATTATGAGGTCTTCATTTTGATAACCCTGCAATTTTGTCATTTTTGATCTTAGTTTTTTATTGCCCTCTAGTCTCCTTACTTTGTCTTGTTTTTGATTTTCCTTCTAATGCAATTTGACTTTGCAATTTTCCATTCACTGGAAAGCTCGTCGAAATTTCTCGTACAGGGCCCTAAGCACCTTGTGTTTCTCTTCCAAGCATAAAATCTAGCAAAGGTAGACTGGTCTTGGGATTCCTTGTAGGGGCTAGGCAGTGTGTGTTCCAGGTGGAAAACTTTGTGTATTCTCTTCGAGGCTGGTTCATCCTCAATAGTACCATATTGATGGCCAAGAGACACATTTTGGGCTTCCAGTGTCCCCATCCCATTGGTGGTAGGGAATTTCATAGTTTGTGATAGGTGGATACGATACTTAGGAAGTTGTATAGACTGGGCCTGCCAGGAATTGCATTATGGAAAATGGGTTCTCTAATGACAACAAATTGTATTAGCATTGTGTCGTTTGCCCCATTGGCGAGGATCATAGGCAAATCGATGACGCAAAAAGCCTTAAATTCCATCCTTCCAAATCCTGACAAGGGGCGTTATGGGTGGTTTTCAGCGGGGTATTCCCCAAGCTCAGTGGTTGAGGATGCCATAGGATATGATGTCCGTTGAACTGCCTTGATCTACTAGGATTCTTCTCACATCGATTTTTCTATGGTTGCCCTGATCACCATGACAATGTATTAGGGAGTTCCCCAGGATCCCTTTAGCAATTTTTTTGGGGGCTTGTATAGAAGCCATATTCATCCCACTTCTAGCAGCTCTCTTTCGGGTTTGTACGCAAACCTCTCTCGTGAATCACCTAGTAATGACATTGATGATTTGGGCAGGGGATTCTTTAGCGGTCAATTTATTCTATGCGTCCTTTCCTCTGGGCCTATTGCGCCGTGGTGAAGGATTCTGAGGAAGGTTGTTCCTTTGCCCTTGGTTGGGATATCTTGTCCAAGTGTAGTTGCGTGTTTGTACACCGTTCTTGTAGGTAAAAAATTCTTAACCTAATCCTGCAAATAGCCCAATCGGATAAGTCTTTCAATCTTGTATCAGTCCTTAACTATCCCACGGGAGTTTGTGGTTCAAAAAAGTCTCAATTGTCGTATGCTGTCCCAAAGATCTCTCCTCGAGGTGCCTTTAGAGGAGTGAAAATGGTGTATCATGACCCTGTTTGCACGATCAACAAAACTTCAAAGAGGCCTCCAGGTTTGCAGGCCTTTCGAGTCAGCATCCTTTTCCGGTGGAACATCCTTCTTAACCTTATGGGAGCTCTTTCCTAGTAAGGCTTTGTGGTGTCTCTTATTTGGCAGGTTAAGATCTCCTATTTTCATGTGTTTCTCCTCAAATATATTTAGATTGTTGCAAGTTAAGGGGAAGCATCTAGATAAGTTGTTGGCCATGGTGCTGGGATGGAATCAATGCAACAGTATCTGAACCATCACAAAGATGATGAGTTCATGGAAGTCCTTGCATTCGACATTAAAGTGTTCCTCAAAATCAACAAGCAAATTACCCTCGTATTGCAAGATTTTTCTCACCTAACTATCAAAATGTTGCTCAAAACTTTTGGAGAATAGGCCCAACCCCTTTATGGAGCCGAGTGATAGAAACATGAACCATTTCAAGAAATTGTCCACGAGCATTAGAAAGAAATCCCGACAAGTAGTAGCTTTGGACTTGCCCTGACCTTCATTTGGTTCCAAAATCTAAGGACATGAGCTTGGAAGTCGCTGATCCCATTGTAGGTGGACATTTTAGTCAATATCCGTATTCCGTGGCAGCTACAACCTCTTTCGTAAATGATATATTCTTTGAGGGCTCCAATTTTCTTCGTAATCAACAAATTCGAGCCTCATGACGTTTCTTGGTAGATTCAAATGTAGTGTCCGATATCACCGAGTCTCTATGGTCTCGAAGATTCTCAATCCTGAGGACCTCTTCATACGCCTCAAGCTCCTATATAACCCATGTTTCCCTTTGAAGTCTCTTCGAGGGACATGTCCTTGTAAGATCCATTGATGCAGATAATCAAGGCTCGAGACGCATTTGGATTCTTGCATGGTTCAAAGGAGTTCTACCCCTATTGGACTCCGCCATCCTAGGGAGTCCTTCCCCAACTAAACTTTGCCACCTCGAAGATTCATACTCCAATTGGACTATGTCATCCTGAGGAATCCTTGTTTGTTTGAGTTTGTTTTATCTATTTTTGAAATTAATTAGATAAGATAGAATCCTTAGTTTTTTTGAAGTATTAATAAATCCGAGTAATTATATGATGACGTGACATGGCGGCATAGGAATTAGAATCCTAGTATTAGGTTATTTCCCTGCATATAAAAAGGTTTTTACTCAACTTCTATGTCTTAGACCCCTTTTATTGATTTTATTTATGAATCTTAGTGGAAACTTTTTGTTCTTTGATTTCTATCCTGAAAAGAATTAGGTTGTATGCATTTTCGTGCTCTATGTAAAAATGTGCCCTTGATTTCGTGTTAATCTTTCGGTAGAGCTACTGTTAGGCATTCAATTGAATCTCTCTTTTCCTTTTCGCATGGAAGTGTCGAAGAGATTTATTCATTGCATCTCATTTTCTATTGCCGACATAGGATCTACATTTCTATCTGCAAGGGTTGTCATCTTAGGTGTGTAAGTGGGAGAGGTGCTTAATGGGTGAGAAAAACATTCCCACGGATGGCGTCAATGATGCGACCAAGGGAAAATGCTTTCCCTTTGATTCACGCCATACAACTCCTAGAATGATTAGCCAATTTTCATGATGCGGGTGTGCGGGTTTGAGCATGAATAAAAGCTAGCGTGCCATAACTTTAATCTTCCAGAATTACTATTCTAATATCCTAGCCAACTTAGCATATCCTAGATGGAGCAAAATGGTCTTTTTGTTGAGATATAGCAGGTAACCGTCTAGCCCACTTGTGGGCGGTGACCATTGTATGTTATCTATTTGTTGGGTAGTAGCATGCGTTTCACGTCACCACATTAGGGGCTTGTGGAGAAGGCCTATCGGAGATTCCAGTAGCCTTTTCCCGCAAAGTCCTCGAATGGGTATCCGGGATGATTCTCCTCAAATGTTTGGCCGAGGTGATCTTCCTCGATCTCTATTAGAGTGGGTTTGAGGAAGATCACTTAGGTTTGTGAGTTTTTCCCATAGAGGTGGCTTTGTAGCATTCTTACAAGCTGTATAGAGTTGCTAACAATCAGAACTTGAACATTGCTGATATGGGCTACTGGTGGAACAACTCATGGCATTCGTAGTGGAGTTAGAGGAGGACTTTAAGAGATTTTGAAAATTCTGAAGTAGCATGCTTAATGAATTTTCTTCCGGGCAGAGAGCTGGATGATTTTAGTGAAGATAAATATTTCTTTCAAGGGAATGTGGATGGCTGCTACTCGATTAAGGAAGCTTATAATCATATCACATGCAACATAACCAATAGGTTCTCAGTTGGAGAATCAGATGCTCTAAGCAGAATCTAGAATAGCATTATTCTAAAAAAAGTTGCCATTTTCGCTTATAAACTGCTACTAGGAGGTCTCACAGTAAAATCAACGCTTTGACATAGACATATTATTCCCATGGATCATGAGCTTTTCTGTTCATTATGTAAGACAGATTCAGAATCTATTTCTCACTTATTTTACAATTGTGGAATCAGTTTGCAGGTAGGGACAGTGGTAAGAAGCTGGTTGAAGGTCACGAGTATCTTTCCTTCTCATCTACAAATTCCTATATTTGGGGATTTTGTGAACACCAAACCAACCAGAGCGAATCCAGAAATCTGGAAGTCTCTTTGGTTGGTCATGATGTGGTTTTGTGGAAAGCTAGGAACTTATCTCATTATCAAGAAAAAAAAGCTAACGTAGCAGAGATTACACAAAAGATACAAAAAGTTGCATGGTCATGAACCAAGGCCAAATGCTCTGCCAGGTTTAACTACTCAATCACGGATTGGTTGCAAAATCCTATATCATGTTTTTCAGCCTTGTGATATATATGTGACACACATGCACTATTTCTATTACTGATGATGAATAATTGTGATGGCCGATACCTGGTTGAAGTTGCGTTATGTTCTTAGTTAATCCCGTCCGATAAAAATAACACCAATTAACAATAAAAGCATGCTCATCAAGGTTATCTAGATAAGTATACAACTCATTATGATGTGTACATATGTGCAGGTTGTATGGTTCTATGATTCTGACAGCAACATTGTCTAGAGTTAACAATGCTTCAAGATTGATGAGGCTGAGATAATAGCCAAATTTACAGCCACTTTTGCTTAAACAGAGGATAGATTTGTTAAGATTTTTGGTTAACATCAATGCCGGGACACGAGAATACTGATATTGATGCAAGATTATCTGCTGAACAAATTGCACTAATCCTTTAATAATGTGCATGATGACTGACTTATTCCAGGTCCTGAGTTAACAATGCTTTCAGGTTGCTGAGGCTGAGATAATAGCTAATTTTACAGCCACTCATGCTTAAACAGAGGATAGACTTGTTAAGATCTATGGTTAACATCAATGCAGGGACACGGGAACTCTGATATGGATGCAAGATTATCAGTTGAATAGATTGCACTAATCGTCTACTAATGTGCAGGATGAGTGACTTATTCCTGGTGATTAGCAAGACAGGGCCATTCGACTTCAGCAAGTATATTCTAGTTGAAGCTTCCAAGAAGACTAAAAATACAACATATTCTAGTGTCTACGGCTACTAGACAGCAATGAGTATGGCATATATAATTTGAAAGGGTGAGAATAGATCAATAAATGGAAGGAAAGCTAAATCACAGAGCAAAATGAAAAGTTTGAGGAGCTTTATGTTAACTAGATGATAGAATGTTACTATGGCTGTTTCTTTGTAATTCGGATGGGGTAAATGTGAAGTAAAGGTTGTAGCCATTAACATAGCGTCCTGCATAGTTGACATCAGCAGACCACTGCTGCAGTTGCTCATAAGTCTTTGCTTGTTGGACTTCTGCAGCAATCTCATGATTATGTTGCAATAAGGTGAACAGCAAGAGCTGGTTTTTTAGCTTAGTAATAACTCTTGTAGTCATATTATATGGTAGCCTGCTTGGGTGGAATTCAATTGATCGCCGTTGCACACATCTCCTGTGTTAACTCCCATACTTTTCTTTTTTTCTTTTTTCTTTTCTTTTTGTTTTTCTGTTGGCAGCACTTGTTCTTGCTGCATTCTTAGTTCTTAGTTCTTTGTTACTTTTAAGAAAGCTTGTACGTATTCTATTTTCGTTATTAATGAATTTGGCTTAACTAAAAAAAATGTTGATATCTTGCACATGCTCCAACACTGAAATGCGAGGGTTTCTATCGACTGTCAATATCAAAAACCACTAACCATATTTCTCTATTGCGTTGTATCCACTGAATGCAATGCATCATCTCTGTTGCATTTGTAGGAACTCAATGCTACACTACGAATCATATGAGTTAATGTGCAACGAAAGCTAAAAGATAATGTGTGCATAACAAAAATTTAATGAGTTTCCTATACATTCATCATTCTTTATCTTCTAACATAAAAGTTATGTAATATTTTTTGCATATGATGCAAGAATCAACATCATGGCTTTGATACTACTTGTAGAAACTCAATGGTACACTACGTGTCATAAGAGTTAATGTGCAATGAGAGCTAAAAGATAGTGCTTGCAGAACAAAAATTTAATGAGTTCCTTACCAAGGATCCATGCTGATTTACATAGCTTTAAAGTAAGAGCAAGGAGAAATTATACCTATTCTTGAAGCTTTCACAAAGTTATTCAAGGTAGTCTCCTTTGGTGGTGCGCTCAAGTGACCACCCTCTATGGAAGTTCAAAAAATCACAGCTCTTTGTACAACACTATATGTGTGTTTGTGGAGTGTTAGCTCCTCACTTATGGTGTAAGAAAACGAGTAGAAAATTTCACAAAATTTGCACCATTTTCTCTAGCAAGCTCTCGGGTAAAGAGAGAAACAGGAGAGGGAACTTCTCTTTCCTTCTATCAAGACACACAAATGCATAAACCTTAACACATATAAATGTATCAAGGTATTTATAGAGTTAGCTATGGCCTAGAGATCCAAACACATGTCTTAGTTAGTGGATCAACATTTGATCCAAATCATACATGTGTTCATGATTTTGAACTACCCATGATTTTGTAGAACACTTCCACTCAAACTTTATATAAAACTCTTTGTATCTCAACACCTCATTGCATGTAATCTCATTGGATATACATACTCTGCATGTGATCTAATTGGAAGAAAATGACCACTAACTTCATATAACTCATATATGAAGTTGCACTAAACTTCCACCAATTCATTAGTGGATTCCAACTTTGATCCAACTAAGATGAGGTTTTAATGTATTAAGATACATCCCACAAACTTATGGTTATTATGTTTGTGACCCCTTAACTCATATTTGAGTCCTTAAAGTATCAAATACTTCAATTATTTCAGCCCTTTGTGTGTGTGACCCTATAGATTCTCAATAGCTTGGCAATGTACAATGAATTGATATAATCTCATATTATAGTTAATGAATTAAACTTTTTTCAATTCATTAATCCATGATTAATGTCCATACACCATGAGTGACATCTAACAACATATCATGGTCATCCAAGTATGGAGAATAGTCATGTTAGGAGACTATACCTTTCAAGAACCAGTTCCCATGTAACTATTATCCCTTTACCTTGAGCATATCCCATTGTAGCATATAGAGGTTATTTATAATCATCTTTTGATTACTTTTACCGGAGATCATGGTATTTGAGTAATGATTAGTAACTTTTCTAATCAAACTCGTACTTTGGTCAAAGGCTTCATCGTGATATCTTACAAGTAGCCATAAGGATATTGTCTCCTAACTATTTAGGAGTGGTGAATGCTTTATTGATCACTCAAACTATCAACATTTACAGTATTAATTTGAATAGAATCAAAGAGTGATATCCATACTCAAGATTCCAAGGTGATCTCAATTTTAAGGATCACTTACACCTACTATTGTTTAGAGTTTTAATCATTGAAAATATGATGAACTCTAGTTGGATCAATCCAATCTACTTGCCAACTACAAGAATCCATACTCTAACTTAGGTGTTGATACACCATAGTTGATAAGATCAATTACTACTTCAAAAGAAGCAGCTTAGAACATGCTAACCTATCCGTATTAGTGATGCTCTGTCTCAGTAATACTATGGATATGATATTAGTATTGATAACTGTTAGTGTTATGTCCTAAGGCCAATCACCTTAGGCCTATGTATTAACACTTTAATGTTGTATAAATGATTGTAGCAACATTCACTACTTGTTTATTTATAACATATAAAATAGTGAAGCCTAACATTGATAAT
>JAOWBN010008425.1:0-11083 GCA_028565015.1 Pinguicula moranensis | reverse complement strand
ATGATAAAACATGATCAAACAATAAACACCATAAATAAGTTTAAATAAGTACCAACAATTCAACATTACCACATCAAGTATCAAGTAATAAACAACATAAACAAGTTCAAATTAGTATGTAATTCTTGTCGTCGCCCCCTTCAAGTATGTCCTGAGGCCTTTCTTCCAACTCTGCATAATAAAAATGTAGAGTATATTAAGGGCAAACAAATATACAATTAAGATGTAAATAGTAAAATAGATTTAGAATAAAACAGTTATCACATGTGTCAAGTAGGTACGCCTCCTGTTCTTCCATCTCACGTTAAAGAAAATAAGACGTTAAAAACAATAATGAAAAATTTTTGGAAATTTTTCATTGTTTTATCCGAAAGAATAACTGAATAAGAAATTTTTGGTTTAACGGCAATGTTTTTTAAACAAAAAACGGTAAATGGTTTTAACCGTTTTGATAATGGTAAAAATCGTTACCGTACCATTTTTTAACGATAATGTAATATTAATACCGTTATCATTCCGTATTACCAAAATACCGATAATTTACGGTAATATAGTAACGGTTACCGGCGGTAAACGGTATTACCGTTTACCATCGATAATTTTGCTCACCCCTAGTTTGGCCCGCCGCCTGCTCTTATATTATAAATAGTAAAAAAAAATATTACATAAATAGTAATATAGCCTACTGGGTTAAGACTTATTTATTGAGAGAGAGGCTATGAGCTTGAATCCTACTGTCTCCTTCCTTTCTTTTTAATAATAATAATAACAATAATAATATAAATAATTAAAATTTAAAAAAATAATAAACAAAACGGCGGGCCGGTGATCTAAATGGCGGGCGCCTAGACTGGCCCATATGCCTACAACTAAGTTAAAGGGTTCAAGTGTTGATGTTTGTCCTTGTTGCGATATTTGCAAGAGTACAAAGTCGAACAAATAATAAAGTGATGAATAACGAGTGCCGAAACACGAGGATTGTTGATGTTAAGCACCAAAATTAGTAAGCTTTAAGCGATTTGGACAAATGATCAATTGATAGATTGCTAAACTACTAATATAACATGAACATAATTAAAACATAACAAGACAAAAAAGAAGAAGCTATTTTTGACATTTTTCAGTTTAACAAACAGGCTGCTATGGACAAATTCAATTGAATAAAGATCTAGGGCAGTTAACTTCATCAATAAGTGTTCTTGGAATATTGCTCTCTCAATTCAATCTTTTAATTGTTTATCTAATTGTCTACCGGATTTTCGTAATTAGTTGTTAAGCTCTTTCGAGTAATAATAACCCTATATCAATATGTAAGCACTTATCTCTCGATTCTAGCCTAAACATATCAACAAGCATGAAATTCATGAAATCCTCACGTGGTAACACTAACTCCATAATTCTCATACTATGGTAATTAGACTTGATTTTACCAAGTCTAACTTAATCTTTGTCCCTTGATCTCCAATTAAGCTTACTGAAATAACAAGTGTCGGCCAACACACATGCAAGTTAGCAAGAAAAGCACAATAAAACCAAACAACTAAATAAAGTCTCAAAAGCTAAACATTCAAAATAAACATTCAAGTTCACCAAGGGCTACATCATACCCTAGAAAACAATACTAACCCATGCTCAAGGCACGAGCTTCACAGAAATAAGCTAATTATGAGTTCATAGTGTCAAGAACAACAAAGAAAATGGACACCCTTATCGAGTGAACATTGAACTTGCTCGAGAGCTCCTTCCCTTGTAAGCTTCCCTCTCCAAGATTGATGTGTCGTCCAAAATCTTCTCTCCCATCTTGGGAAGTGAATGCCATCAAAGAATATCTTCAACTATGGGCTTGAGAGATATTTCTTTTTCAAAAGCAGGGGTAAATTTATCAGTTTATAACAACATATGCAGTTAAGGTTATTGCGATTTCCCACCAAAAATCATGTGGCATCTTGTCTGGAGTCGCGAGTTGTAAATTGGGGCCACTATCTTGTACTTTTGGTCATTTTCCTTTGCTTCTCAATTTGTTAATCATAATCATCAATCCCAAGTAAAACACGAGAAATAAGGATCAAATGCATAATTATTCCTTGAAGATAAGCGAATTTTAAGTATAAAATTCAAATATAAGTTGATACAAAACCAACTTATCAAATATCCCCAAACTTAAACTTTTGTTTGTCCTCAAGTAAAATACTAATGCTCATTGAAAATCTTAAGGCAACCCCCCATGATGATACATTTAAACGCAATTCTCTAAACCACATATAGAAACCAAGAAATAATGCATCATCACACTTGGTCACTCCAGACAAAAAACTGCTCATATCCAAGAAATTGACAAAGTGAGCATGTGGGTTATCCATTTGTGGTGAACATCTCATTCTTGGGTACTAAGATTGAAAATTCATCCGACTCAACTCTACAACCTTTTTCATCACCCTCACTTTTTGCCATGAGGCAGTCAGCGATTGAGATAGACATTATTTTCAAAGTAAATACATAAGTTCCTCATCAAGATCATACTAGGGGTGGCCAAATGGGAATTCAGGACGGGTATTGGTCATACTTGAACCCGTTCCGAAAATAAACGGGACCGGAAATCTGGTCCCGTTCCTGTCCTGAATACCCGAATTTCCAAAATTTTTGAGAATTCGGGTAACGGGATGGGTTTCATGAATTTCTGAAATCATATGCCTAAAATGGATAATCGAGATGGGTATGGCCATTACCCGAGCCCATCTAAAAAATAAGCAGGACCAGAAATGTGGTCTCATTCCCGTTTGATTCCTCAATAAAAATTCCATCTCATCTTTCATGGCTTACTCCCACTTGCTAGAATTCCTCAATCAAAATTCAATCAAAATACCAAGGCTCCTTGCTTGATTCCATCGCCAATAACCTCTCATCTGAAAAATTATCATTGATAGAAAGTTTGTCAAATGCGTGCACACTATGTTCGTGTTCTTCAAGGCTAGATAGGTGATCAACTACCAAATTTTCAGAACCCTTCTTATCCTTGATTTCCATATCAAACTCTTGTAGAAATAGAACCCATCGAATCAGTTGAAGTTTTGCATCCTTTAAAACCATGAGATATTTGATTTAGGAGTGATCTGTGTATACCACAACCTTGCTCTTAAGAACATATGGCCAAAACTTGTTGAATGTAAAGATTATGGCCAAGAGCTCCTTCTCAGTTGTGGCATAGTTCAGCTCAGGGATAGTTATGGCTCTACCCGCATAGTAGATAGTGTGAAAAATCTTATCCTAATATTGCACAAACACAGCTCCCACGGCATAATCACTTGCATCACACATTATCTCAAAAGGTGTCTCCCAATTCGGTGCACAAATAACTGGAGTAGATGTGAGTTTTTTCTTCAGCATGTTGAAAGTTGTCAAACATTTCTCATCGAAGTTGAATGGGGCCTCCTTATCAAGAAATTTGCATAATGGCCGAGTGATATGAGAAACATCCTTAATGAATCTGTGATAGAAACCTACATGGCCCCAAAAAAACTTCTAATTTCCTCAACGGACAACGGTAGTGGTAGCTTGGCAATCATTTCAATCTTGGCTCTATCAACTTCAATCCCCAAACTTGACACCTTGTGTCCCAGAACAATTCCTTAAGGGATTGGTCTTTCTCACAAATCTGCATAGTTTTTTTTCTGTGGTTCATTGGCCTCGAACCATTGGGGACACCCCTTAACCGCAGGCTCCTCCAAGATGGTGTTATTTTTACTCGTCAAACAATTTCCAGATTATCTCGATGATATTCATATCCTTTCAAGGGCATGTGATCAGTGGAACCAATGCTTGAACAATTCTCCCGATGGTAAGGGTGTTTCATGGCTTGAAACACATTGAACTAAACTTCTTCTCCTTGAACACGCAGTACTAGCTTACCTCTTTAGACATCAATCGTTGCTCCTCCGGTAGCCAAGAATGGCCTTCCCAAAATGATGGGGATATCTCGATCTTCCTCCATTCAAGAATGATAAAATCTGTCAGGAAGATGAGCTTATCGACCTTGATCAAGACATCTTCAATGATGCCTCTTGGATGTTTGATAGAGCGGTCGACCAAATGAAGAGATATGGTTGTGGGCCGAGCTTCACCTAGTCCAAGTTTCTGAAAAATTGATAAGGGCATCAAGTTAATGCTTGTACTAAGATCACACAATGCTCTATCAAAAGTAGATTTACCAATAGATTAAGAAATAGTAAAACTCTCTGGATCCTTAAGCTTTGAGGGCAATTTCTCTTAAAGAAGTGAACTGCATTCTTTTGGTAGAGCCATGGTCTCGTAGTCTTCAAACTTCCTTTTGTTGGACAAAATATCCTTCATTAACTTCACATAGCATGACATTTGCTCCAAGGCCTCCGCAAAGAAAATATTGCCGTGGAATTTCTTGAAAACATCAAGAAACTTCTGAAACTATTTTTCCAACTTACTTTGTTTCAACCTTTGATGGAAGGGTGTTGGCAGCATTTGCTCAGTATTCAGTTGAGGCAGTGGCTCTTTGGAATCTTGGTCAGTTTTCTTCTTTGGGACAGGGACATGTCTTGGATTCTCTTCCAATTCTTTTCTATTTCTCAAAGTTATAGCTTGATAGTGCTCATCAGGGTTTACTTATGTTGTGCTCAGCAAGACACCTTGTGTCCTCTCAGAAAATTGCCTTGCCAATTGCCCAACTTGAGCCACCAAATTCCTCATTTGCACATAAAACCACTTGAGTCCGTGGCCAGCTGTGCCATCAAGTTTTGATTGCTCTTGGTGATCATGGTCAACTGTGTTATGAGGTCATCATTGAGAAACCTTTGAGATGTTCTTGATGGTTGAAACTGTTGTAGAGAAGAAATCTAAGTTGTTGGATTCAGAACATGCTGATTGTTGCTCCAAGAAAAATTTGGATGATCATTTCTTCTTAGATTGAAATTGTTGCTCTCAAAATTATTGGAATATCGTTGTTGTGCCCACATAAATCAGTTGTTCCATTGGAACATTGTCCATTGAGGTCCCCTTCTGGCAATGCTCTTGGGGATGCCCCCACACATATGTCGCAAGAAGGTTGTTACACCATCATAACAACTCTTGGCGAATAACCTTGTGACAAGCAATTCGCAATCTTTGCATTCATCACATGCATGGTGGCAGCCAATGCATAAATTTTGTCAATGTCATACCTTCCAGTCGCTTTCGTGTGGTTCTCTTTTTCATTCGGCCAATGAAACTATTTTGTACCTTGGATTGAATAAGAGTGTAAGCCTCATTATAAGACTTCTTCATGAAGGATCCATTAGCAGTTGCATCAACTTCCCTATGAGTTGTAATCTCCAAACCAGTATAGAACGATTGAATCTGCCTCCAGTGCGGCAGACCATGGTTTGGGCAACTTCGCAAAAGGTTTTTAAATCTTTCCAATACTTCGTAAAGATTCTACATATCACGCTGTCTAAATGAAGTAATCTCGCTCAAGATCCTTGCAGTCATTGAGGGTGGGAAAAATTGTATCAAAAATTCATTCCTCAAATCATCCCAGGTAAGTATGGAATCCAAAGGCAGTGATTGTAGCCATCTCCTTGCTTTGTCTCAAAAAGAGAATGGGAAGAGCCTAAGCAAAATGGGCTCTAGACCCCAACATACTTGAGTGTGTCACAGATTTCCACAAATGCACAAACATGGGAGTTTGGATCCTCCGTTGATGAAACACCGTATGTAGAATGTTGTTGCAACAAATTGATGATTGTTGGCTTCAACTCAAAATTGTTGGCTTGGATAGAAAGCCTTCGAATAGATGGAGCATCCTCATTAGTTTGAGGGAGAGCAAAATCCTCCATAGATTTATCATCCTCATTTGGCATCACAACTAACCATCAATTGCTATATTTCTTTTTTATTTTGTCACCTCTCTTTGAGTTCTCCTTCTTGCTCGAAAAGTTTTTTCAATCTCCAGATCTCCCAAGCTTGAATTTTCACCTTCAGAAAGGTTCATGCACAACCTACAAAACACAAATGAAATGAAATGAAAGTAACCGAAATAAAAAAGTCCAATCTAGCTAAAAAAACTCACTTGATATTGATATTATCAAAACTAAACAATCCCCAGTAACGGCACCAAAAACTTTGTTGCGATGTTTGAAAGTGTACAAAGTCGAACAAGTAATAAAGTGATGAAGAACGAGTGTCGAACCACGAGGATTGTAAATTATAAACAGCAAAATTAGTAAGCTTTAAACTATTTGGACAAATGATCAATTGGTAGATTGCTAAACTACTAATGTAACATGAACATAATTAAAACATAACAAGACAAAGAAGCTATTTTTGGCGCTTTTCAGTTTAACAAACGGGTTGTAATGGACAAATTCAATTGAATAAAGATTTAGGGTGGTTGACTTCATCAATAAGTGTTCTTGGAATGCTGCTCTCTCAATTCAACCTTTTAATTGTTTAACTAGTTTTGTCTACCACATTTTCTTAATTGGTTGGTAATCTCTCTCGAGTAATAGCAACCCTATAACAATATGTAAGCACTTATCTCTTGATTCTAGCCTAAATATATCAAGAAGCATGAAATTCACGAAATCCCCACGCGGTAACACTAACTTGATGCAATTCCTATTGCACTCCAAGTAGACAAGGCAACACAAGACCTATATGTCGTGTTAAATGGGCCAATCAAAAGGCTACAAGATGAAGGAGTTGTTGAGCTCATACAAGAGTTTTGGACCATAGAGAAGCCTAAATGGGACGACCCTTATGATGTAGAACAAGTTTCACCACAAGGATCCGAGCTAAGGAATAATCCACTTACTTGGCCAAATGGACTTATCACTAGAGCTCGAGCTAAGAAGATCAAGGATGAGCTCGTGGGATTCAGTAAGGGACGGTTGGCCGAGGTGGATGGCTCAAGGGACGCATCTCTTCGAACTGAGACGACGATTCTAACCAACACACCCCTTCTTGAATGATTGTACCTCTTCACCAACGGATGCAACCCTTCACGAATAGTTGCATCTCTTCATGAATGGTTGCACCTCTTCATTAACGGTTGCACTCTTTCAGAATGGAGGCAACTCTTTACCAATGGATGCACTCCTTCAGAATGGAGGCAACTCTTTACCAATGGACATACCCCTTCATAAAAGGACACATCTCTTCACCAATGGATGCACCCCTTCATGAAAGGACGCACCTATTCGCCAAAGGACGCATCTCTCCATCAATGAACATACCTTTTCGAATAGCCATGTCTTTTCAAGCGGATGCATCTCTTAGAATCAATGTATCCGTTCATTAGTACCTTTTGACTTTGAAAATGTTAGGGCCTATAAATAGGCCTCTCTTGAACTCATTTTACTTAGCTTTTGATTATTGAAAATAACTTGTGAGGTGTGTTCCTCCTTTTCTTTACAAAGGCTCTTAGACTTATCTTTTCTTCACTTGAAGTGTAGTGGCGTCTACTTACGGTCTTATCCTTAGTTTTTGGTCGAGACAAGTTCTCTTCAGGGTTCCATTGGGCGGCAATCATTTTATAAATGTTACCTTGGTTCCCACCTCTATAAGTAATGGGTCAAGTGTACAACAAATTCGTTTTTACGGTCTTGGGATTTTGAACCACCAATCTTTGATATTTAGTTTTGCCACAATTGTTGGCAAGGTTCGTATCATAACTCCACAGATATTCTCATATTATGGTAATTAGAGTTGGTTTTACCAAGTCTAGTTTAATCTTTGTCTCTCGACCTCCAATTAAACTTAATGAACTAACAAGTGTCAGCCAACACACATGCAAGTTAGCAAGAAAAGTGCAATAAAACCAAACAACTAAATAAAGTATCAAAAGCTAAACATTCAAAATAAACATCCATGTTCAAGGGACGGGCTTCACAGAAATAAGCCAATTCTAAGTTCATAGTGTCAAGAACAACAAAGAAAATGGATCCCCTTATCGGGTGAACAGTGAACTTGCTCTAGAGCTCCTTTCCTTGCAAGCTTCCATCTCCAAGATTGATGTGTCGTCCAAAATCTTCTCTCCCTTCTTGGGAAGTGAATGCCATCTAAGAATATCTTCTACTATGGGATTGAGAGATATTTCTCTTTCAAAAGAAAGGGTAAAATTATCAGTTTACAACAACTTATGCAGTTAAGGTTATTGCAATTTCCCTCCAGAAATCATGTGGCATCTTGTCTGGAGTCGCGACTTGTAAATTGGGGCCACTGCCTTGCACTTTTGGTCATTTTTCTTTGCTTCTTAGTTTGTTTATCATAATCATTGATTCTAAGCAAAACACGAGAAATAGGCATCAAATGTACAATTATTCCTTGAAGATAAACAGGTTTTAAGTATAAAATTCAAATATAAGTTGGTACAAAATCAACTTATGAGCCCTTTAAAAAGATTCAACACAAACAAACAAATTTACATAAGATGATACAAGTTGCAATTGTATCTCTTATGAAATAATTAGCATCCACCTTTGTTTCGCCATATGCATACATATCGTAACCCAAAAGCAAATCTACCCCCACCCCCTTGATTCATTTTTTTTCAATTAAAAAAATTTTGGTTCAAATTTTTGAATAGAAAAATAATTTGTCCTCGGATCTCCGCGCCCTCTTGTATAGAAGTAGGCATCTAAGCCGGGCTAAACGATTCGGGTCCAGCCTGCCCACCTAAAAATGGATAACAGGCCTAGCTCGCTTGTTTTTAAACTGTTGGGTTGGACCATACTAGTGAACCGGGCGGGTTGGACCTGCCCAAATTTTGAGGTCGACAGGGTGACTTGGCTTGCCTATTTTGTAAGAAAATAAATAATAAATAATAAATAATAATAAATTAAAAATAATAGAAATGACGGCGCGGCCCACGCGTGGGACTATTTTGTAAATGGTTCGAACCAGCAGAATCCATTTAGGCTAAACAGGTGGGTCAGGTTAGATTTTTCAACCCATCAAGAGTAAAGCTACCCAAGATGGTCTACGTTAGCTCGACCCACACCATTTGGCTAACTTTTGTATATCATCCCCGGTCCCTATCTAACCCCATCTTTGTTTTTATATGCGATAGGGCAGTTAGTATTGACCAATAAAGTTGGTTTTGTTGAGGTAGATACCAAATCTAGTTGTCTCACATCTAACCCAATGATTTCAAACTACTACTAGGAGTGGAGTAAAGGGGAGCAAATGAGCCATGGTCCCCCAAGATTAAAAAAAATTATACATGTAAAAAAAATTATTTTTGTACTTTGCCCCTCCTAGAATATTAAAATTATATTTCTTTTGCATTAATAAATAAGTTTTGTTTTTATCAGTTGGCAGAGTGTAAAGGCTCTTAGTCGTGAAGTTATGTGTTCAATCCCCTAGACGTTTTAGGAATTTTTTCTTAAAAACTAAAAGAAGAAAATTGAAGTCCTGCCAGGAGTCGAACCCAGATCGCTGAATTAAAGTTTAAAGTGTTAATCACTACACCATAAAACCTTGATGACAATTTATCAATTTTGTTAGATATTATTTTCATATTTTTTTGGACAGTTTTAATATATTTTTAAAATAATTTAATATAATTATTTTTAACAGTTTAATATTTTGTTGGATTAGTGGCCAACCAAATTCCAACTTTTGAAGTTGTTTCTGTTGGAAGAAAGTTGGTTATTGGTGCAAAATTATGGTTATCTATGTATCAAAAGGTCGCAATAACATCGGATGGCTGCCGCGTTTGCGGTGACTTGTAGGTCGGCGATGCGACTTAGAACTTAGCTTGTCTAACCTTTTAAAATCTAGAAAAACTCTGTTCTAGTCAAATTTTGCGGCAAAAGTTTTTTCTTCGTCGATACATTAGCCCAAGTAATTGTTATGTCATTTCAATTTTTTTGCTTTTCTCGTGCATGTTGTATTTGGAATCTAGATGCGCATTTTCAAAACCTGAAATTCAGAAAGTAAATGCCACTTACCCCTCTTTGTTCTATGTTTCAACTCTATGTTTTTGTTGGTTTTCTCTTATTGATAGATTGATTCAACTTGTTTTTATTCTTATAGTTTCTACCTCACAATCTGAATGTATATATCCGATCTTATCAAATCCTACCTACCCCCACTCTGCTTGAACCGAAAAAATTTGTCCCCCTCTCACTTAATTTCCTTGTTCTGGCCCTGGATGCCACTTGCCCCTTTTTGCTTCATAAAAAATGTCTTCGTCTAGAGTTGGTATTATAACTAACTTCAGTAGAAATCTGCTGGTTGAAATAATTTAAGCCTACCCAGACATGCAGCTACGGTTTGTTGTGTTCAGGAGTGGTTGAACCTACAAGGGAAACGTTGAAAAATCCAACATTATAGACTTACAAAATGTAGTTACACCAAGCTTCAACGCCATACTAATAAAAATATAAAAAAAAATAGATTAAATTCAGAGGAGACTAATGTGAATAATCTAAGGTCAATCTTTAGATGGATTTACGGATGACCCTTATGTATTTTCCTTAAATTAAAAATAGTTAACGTAGTTTTGCATATTGGGCCCCCTCTATGCTATAACCAATGTTTGTATGGGAACCATTGACCCTACCCTAAGTTTACAACCTTCAATTTCTGAAAGGGAAGGAGCAAGCTTGGCTGGGTTACTTCTCTCCTCTATCTTTCAAAAAAGATGCCCACTTTTTGCACCATCCGATCCACGCTATTGTTTTTTAATCAACACAAACGAAAACAATTTCTTCACATTAAATCAATATCATGCTTTGGTTATACCAAATAAATTAGCGTAATTCCGAGAGATTGTTCGAAATTTGGTCGCATTAAAGAGAAAATCTTTACATGAAACTAGTTAGCAGAAAAATATGGACATGACCAGTCACCAGTTCTCTCGTATAACAAAGAGAGAATTTTCAACACTACCACCCCACCCCACCAATTTGTGCGTTATATATGTAGTATTTAAATCAACAAAAAATCAATCTTCTCTCATCTTTTCTCTTCCCTGTCGTCTCTCTGAAGTCTATTACTGTGTAGTCTTTCTTGAAAAGAAAGAGCATTTATGACTTTGTTTGTTCACTGTGAAATTCGAAGAAATATAGTCCAC
>JAOWBN010008414.1:0-11083 GCA_028565015.1 Pinguicula moranensis | reverse complement strand
AGCTATAAAAGTCCGGCTTGTGGACTTAGTTTCATACCTTGAATTTGATATTGAATATTATTCAAAACCGTAGAGCATAGTCTCTGGTTTTTCTGTGGGCGATTTCTTGTGTTCTTCCTTGCAATTCGCCTGATTTAACAGCCTACAGAATAATTGTTATTCTGTCCGGCTTCAGCTTCTCTCTTCTTCAACTGCTCTTTTAGCAGGGATACATGGAAAACAGGATGGATTTTTGACCCCTCAGGCAGATCTAAACGGTAAGCTACTGTCCCAATCTTTTCAATTATTGAGTACGGACCATAGAAACGAGGAGACAACTTCATATTCTTTATGCACTGGACTGAATTCTGTAGATAGGGGTGTAATTTCATATAAACCTTGTCCCCTACCTTGTAAATTCATTCCTTCCTGTTCTTATCTGCATTTACCTTCATGCGCTCCCTGGCTAGAATCAAATTCTCTCTCAGAATAACCTGTATTTTGTCCCATTGCTGATGGAAATGTTTTACTGATTCTTCTTTCAGCTCTGCAGGAGGAGGATAAGGGATATACTGTGGTTCATATCCATATAAGACAGTAAAGGGGGTCATTCCGGCACTGGTATGATGCGTGGTATTGTACTAGTGTTCAGCCAAGGGAAGCCATTTGCTCCAAGAATGTGGCTTATTCGACCAGACACATCTCAGGTAAGTTTCAAAGCACTGATTGACTCTTTCTGTCTGTCCATCCATTTGTGGATGATAGGATAAACTTAGGGACAGTTTTACACTGGATAGTTTCATCAGCTCAGTCCACAGTCGACTAGTAAACACCTTATCACGGTCTGAAATAATCTCTAGTGGCAGTCTATGAAGTTTATACACGTGATCAATAAATATTCTGGCTATGGTCTCAGCCCCATAAGGGTGTGATACTGCCAAGAAGTGAGCATATTTGGTAAACCTATCAACCGCAACCAATTTAAGACTCTAACCTTCAGATTTAGGAAGCCCCTCCACAAAGTCCATGCTGATACTACTCCAAGGATATGGAGGAATATCCAATGGCTACAACAGTTCTGCATGAGAAGAGGGATCTGGTTTACTGCGAGCACATATCTCGCACATGTTGATCCAATCTTCCACTGCCTTTCTCATTCCTGGCCAATAAAAATAAGGTTTAATTCTATTGTAGGTGGCTTGAATACCTGAATGTTTTCCCATGGGTGAATCATGGAAGAGAATTATAAGTTCCTAGCGCAAATCACACCCTCTGACAATACAAATTATTCCTCCTTTTCTCAGCAGTCCCCTATTTAATGAATAATCAGAATTGGTCATAGGATTTACTGCAGTTTCTTGTATAATTTCAGTCATCTTCTCATCTTGCTTATAACTGTCAGTTACTTCGTCTATCCATTCAACTGTACAGCTGGTGATGTGATGAAGATTAGCAAGCATTTCTAGTCCAAACCTTGATAGAGCATCAATAGCTCTATTCTCAACGCCCCTTTTATATTGTACAAAATAATCATATCCCAGCAACTTAGTAGTCAGTTTTTGCTACAGTAGGGTGTTTAGTATTTGCACCAACAAGTGTTTAAGAGCTTGTTGATCAGTTCTAATAATAAAGGATGTACCCTGCAGATATCCATTCCACTTTCGTACTGCTAGAACAACAGCCAGTAGCTCCTTCTCATAGGCTGATAATGCCTATTGCCTATGACCTAGAGCTTGATTGAAATAAGCTATCGGTCTCCCATTTTGTGTGAGAACTGCTTCTATTCCTTTATCACTTGTGTCAGTTTCTACCAACATTGGCGCTTTGCACATAGCATTTTTCAAGGTTTCATACGCTGATTCTGCCTCTTCACTCCAACAAAAAGTCTTTTTGAAGTAACTGAGTAAGAGGTTTACTCATAGGTCCATAATCTTTGACAAATTTTCTATAGTATCCCTAAGACCAAGGAATCCTCTTAAAGATTTCAGATCCTTAGGCCTAGGCCAATTCATCATTGCTTGTATCTTGTTAGGGTCTGTAGATACACCCTGATAAGAAATCACATGACCAAGATAATCTATCGAATTCTTCCCAAATAAACATTTTGATTCTTTAGCAAATAGTTTATGCTCCCTCATCACTGTCAAGACAGATTTAGGATGCTCAAAATGTTCATTCCAGCTTTGACTATATACCAAAATATCAGCAAAGAACACCAACACAAATTTTCTAAGAAATTCAGAAAAAACCTGGTTCATCAAGCTTTGAAAAGTGGTCGGAGCATTACACAATCCAAATGACATAACCACAAACTCATATTGACCATGTTGGGTAATAAACCTGTTCTTATACACATCTTTCTCTTCCATTCGCATCTGAAAATATCTAGATCTGATGTCTAATTAACTGAACCAAACAGCTCCATGTAATTCATCAAGTAACTCATCGATAATAGGGATAGGGAACTTACTTTCACTGTCAGATTATTCAAGTACCAGTAATCTATGCACATCCCCCATCCACCGTCCTTTTTCTTAACCAGAATCGCCGGAGAAGCAAACGGGCTTTGACTCCTTCTAATAAGTCCACTGGCCAGCAACTCTGCAATTATTTTTTCAATTTCATCTTAGTCCTGTAGGGAATATTCTTCTTGGGTGTGGCTCATGGAATTAGAGTAATATTATGCTCTACACCTCGGATAGGAGGTAAGGTAGTAGGCGCTTGAAAAATGTTTAAAAATACCTTCAACAGTTCCTTTAGTTTTGATTCAAAGTCTTCACAGGAACTGCTGATGGCATTTTCTCTGTTTTTCATCTTTCCACTGTTGGCATTTTCTCTGTTTCTCATCATTCCACTGTTATTTACTGCCCATCTACTACATCTTGCTTCATGTGTATCTAAGTTGTACATTTCTGCAGCAACATAACTTGTATCTTCAATATTGTTGTTGAGATATACCTTTCCAATCCACAACATATCCAGCATATCCCCAACTAAGTTTGGGTCTTGGGGGTTCGATGTACGCAGCATGACCCTCGTAATTATACAAAGAGGCTATTTTCGTTGTGATCCAATATGCATTGCGTCATTTAATGTATTGAGTTCCAGCAACTTCACTAAATAGAAGCACTGAAACTTAATAAAGTCATTTTGCTCTAGTCCATTATTAGCACAAAACTAAAAGAATTGTCAATGATGACTCTTTCAACTCCATTTGTAATGGACAAAATATACCTTTCCAATCACTGTTGCCAATCCACCATTGATTAATTTGGACATCTTAGTAGAAATCAACTTCAGTTCTTCAACTCTCTTTATGGCTTGATTAGGGATGACTTGATCACCCTTGTATAAAGTTAGCACCATCATCTCATAGTTGTATTAAATTGGTTCGTGCTTCCGCAACCAATTACCTCCTATGATTAAATCATAACTACTAAGTGGGAAGGTCCTTGGGTTGCATGTAAAATCAACCCCTTGCATGGTCCATTTTAAAGGTTTACATCTGACTTGGCTAACATTACGAATTCCATCAGCCACTTCTACAGTCATAGGTTTAACCATCTCCAATTTGCATTTCATCCTTTCTGCAAATCTCTGATCTAAAAAACAGTGGGAACTTCCACCATCTATAAGTATTTGCATTGGTTCCCCCTTATAAAATCATTTGATTCTATAGGTGTTCAGACCAGAGTGGCCTGCTATAGCATTTATGGATAAAGTCCCCTCTACAGTTCCATTCTTTATAGCTTCTACATCACATCATGTCTCGTCTTCAACAGACTCCATCAATTCAGGAGAGAAGTTGGCTTCAGCCTGCAGGGTATAGATGTTGGTAGTACATTAGTGCCCTACAACAAATGGACTACCACATTTAAAACATAATTTCTTTTCTATCCTTTCTTTTAGTTCTGCTTCAGTCAACAATTTTCTCTTCATTTGAGGTGGAGGAACTCTCTGCTTGTTTACAGTGTGAGGAACTATCCTTGTTCTCATATCTGGCTTAATATTAAACTCTTGTTCCTTATCAATATCAATTGCCCTTCTCAATGTTGTGGGTCGGACGGACTGTACTGTTGACCTCAATTCAGGTTGTAATGCTCCAATGCATTTTTCCAAATAAAAGTTTCTATCAAAAGCTGGGAATGATACAACAACTAAGGCTGCCACAACATCAAATCTTCTTAGCACAACCTGCAAAGATTCTTGTGCACCCTGCTTTAAACACATTAATTCATCAAGCAGAGCTCTGGGGTTTGTTACCTCAAATCTAGTGAGTAGTCCTGCAACAAAGTCCTCCCAATCTGTAGGTATTCGATATCTGAGGGTGCTGAACCATGCATCTGCATCTCCTTCCATGTACATTCTAGCAAAATCCACTTGTTCATGATATAAGATACCTGTATAAATTGAGAAATATCGTTTACACATCTCAATCCAGGAGCGATGTTCTTTACGAACCTTGGAAAGTCTAGTCTTCAACTTCCTCTCCTTTGTTCAAGACTGGGCCTACTCTGTTTTGTTCAACAACAGGATTGTTTTTAGTCATAGAACTTCCAGCTCTCTATTCAGGGTGTTCTCCCAACACTGACTGATTATTGTTTTGCCTTTGCACCATTTCTAACACTGTATTAAACTGTTCTTGCATATTCTGCTGGAAAATCAACATATTTTTTTCTCTTTTCCTCAGTAACAGAGTTCAGCTGCAACTTCAATCCTTTTACTGCACTCTCCACCGTTTCCTGATTTTCTGTTGGAGGCTTCTCTTCAGTACTGGAAGATCCCACCGGTTTCTTCCCTAAAGCGGCTTCCGGCTTCATCTTGGCCATCTCTTCTGCAGCTTCAACATGTGTAGCCTTGGTTGGGGGGTCAACCATGACTTGAGGTTTTTGACTTCTTGTTCGAGCTATTTTTGTTGATATAAGGGTGGATCTGTAGAAACCTGGCAACTCCGATACCATTGTTGTGGTAGATCTAAGTTACCACAATTGTGATGTACTTGTACGAGAAAAGGAGGTAAGGGTGAGGTTACTTCACCCGAGGGAAAGGGGAAGAATAAGAGTAAAGGGGAGAAACAGAGTTTCAAAACATACTTCCACATTCATTCATAATTCATGAGGTGTAATACAAAATAGAGTTTTATGCATCTCAACCGACTTCATTCTAAGTCGTACTTCCACTTACTCCTACTAACATACAAAACACGATATACAGAATATAAATACATAATTCAAAAGTCCAACTAGCCGACAACTCCAGCCACCTTGGGGTGAGTTTTTCTTCTGAAAATAGTGGTTTCGTGATCCACTTTCTACTATTTACTGTAAGTTGTGGAAGGTGGGTAGACATGCTTTAGTAATTTTATCCTGCAGGTGAAGAAGTGCCTCGTTCTGCATTTAGCACGGCCAATGGTGGGGAGTGGGATAAGTTCCGAAATATAGATATGGACAAGGAGGTGGTTGTCTCTTTTCATTTGATATCAAATCGGATGAATTTGGTTCTTTTTGGTCAAAGTCAAAACAGTTGGGTCTTTTCTCTACAACTCTTGATAAGAAGAAAAACACCTGGGTTAACCTAAGATAGTTTGTGAAATGTGCTCCTCTTTCTGAAATCTGACATTTTCGATTCTTCACTCTCTCCCAGACGTCCATCATAAAATCCCTTGAGAACTCGTCAACAAAAAATAAATATAATCTAATTTCCGACAAAGTTGCCTTACTAAATGCTTGGCATCGAGTAGACAGTAGAACGAGAGATGTATTTCGGCGTTGTTACCTTTCGGACTTGCATAACGGATATGAGGCATGTGATCTTTTCAATTGAATGTAATTTTTAACATCTCCTCTGTTTAGAGATGGCAATGGGGCGGGGTGAGGCGGGGCTTTGCAGACCCGTGCCTTGCCCCATCCACCAACACCCTGGCACGAGGCAGAAAAATCTGCCCGTGCCCCTCCCTGCATAAAAAAGTTTGTTTGTTTGTTTATATTTTGTACATATTTTTGCGAGGCATGGAGGCTCATGGCAGGGCGAGGCCAAATTACCATCCCTACCTCTGTTCATTTCTTATGATTTCCTATACTAATTTTGGATTCAAATATTTCAGGAATATATACGATTGTTTGTTAAGGATAGCAATGATAGAGACATTTTAGAGCTAAAAGTTCAAGATCTTTTCCATCGTTTACTGTTACATGGTGTTTGTGAGGTATATCTTCCGATAATATTTTCATTTTCACAGTGTTGTCAATGAAAAATGAACCATTAAATTTCTGTATATGGAATGTAAAGCATTTGAAAGAAGAATGTGTGACTGCATGTCCAATCTTTCCCTGAATGAAATGCCTCAAACTGAAATGCGCTGTTATGGGGCTATGGAGCTGGTGTGGTTTTTCTATTTATCTTAAATACTCTGCCTTTGACAGTTCTACAATTTGGTTTCGTCTACTTCTACTGAATCAAAAGGGTATGAATCAGTGAAGAAGATGTTGATTAGGAAGAAGAAGTTGGCTTCTATGGAGCTTCCACAGATCACGCTTTGCAACTTCCTAAAAATGGCTAAAGAAGGGTTTTGGTAACTCATCTGCCGGTATTCCCCGTGGAAATTCTGTTGTTTGAATAATGTATGCCTCAGTTGCTCATCAAAATTGATTCATGTATTCAAATATTTATTTTCTGTATGATAGAATTGTTCATTTATTACTTTTGAGTTTAGGTTATAAAAGATCGGAGGGACGAATTTTTCTTGCATATAATAAGAAATTTAATCTTACTCCGAAGCTCGTTTTGATAACTTTGTAGTAAATTTATTGACCTAAGTGTCTGCAAATGCTTTTACAAACTATTTTTGCGTTCTTCATATCAGATTATGATTTTTGAGTGTTTGAAATATTTGCTTTTGCTTCTATTTTGTATTGAAAAATTAAAAAAAGGCCTAAAGCCAAAAACATAACCCTTTGTGCTTTTAACTTTCTTTACTCAAAAATGCTTAATAAGAATAAGCATTTCCTAACACTGTGGTGAAAATAATTTAAATAAAAGAAATCAATTCTGTATAGACTTGCAAACTCACGTAAGTTTATTTCCGTAGTCTTTCTTCTTTTTTCTACACTTTATCCTCTACATTACAAATGCATCAATATATGTATATATTGATACACGAGGAAGGACGGGCAATTGATGTACCGCAGGATCACAAGATTGAAGATCACCGGACGCCAGCAAAAATAGCACGACCATTGAAAGCTGTTAGACAAGAATCCGCCAAATCTGACCAAAAACATTGAAGCAATCCAAAGCTGACCAATATCAATCCAAAGCCGACCAAAATAGTGGAGCAATTCAATAGCAGCCGAAAAGTATGAATTAGCAACCGAAATGTATGAATCTAATTAGATTGTTGTCTGTAATCTATGTGTATAAAAACGAATGTATGCAATTGAATGAAATAAGAAAAAAAACAAGTGATTTTATCTTCCAAACATGGTATCAGAGCTTCGAGGTTACAGTTCGTACAACTGATAACTAAATCACTCATCATCTACCAGCACAAAGTGTTCGTTGCAATGACGAACACAGATCTGGACAAGAAAATAACTCCAGTGGAAGCGATAGCCACTGGAGAATTATCTTCACAGATCGCAACCCTGATCCGACAAAGTCAGCCACTGTCTATTGGCATCAAGCTGACCGGAAACAACTACACACGATGGTCGCGACTAATGAAAGTCGTTGTTGGCGGCAGAGGTCGCCTCCATCATTTGACGGGCAACCCTCCGCCACCAAAACCAGAAGACACAGCATACTCACAGTGGGAAGTGGAGGACCTCACTGTTTGTTCGTGGCTACTGGATGCCATCGACAAAGATTTCCGTGAAAAATTTGATGAATACCCCAGTGCCAGAGATATGTGGATCGGAATCGAATCCACTTTCAATAGCGGATCTGATTCTCTTCAGATATTCGATCTCATCATGCAGTCAACCGAGAAAAAACAAGGGGATGGAACCCTTGAAGAAATCTATAGTGAGTTGCAACGTATCTGGCGCGCAATCGACGTACTAGACCCGAATCCAATGACCTGCGCCGCCGATATTGCTACATTCCAGAAACGAAAAGAAGAGATGAGAGTCTTCCAACTACTTGGTGCGGTGAATTCAGAATATAACAGGGTAAAACAGGACCTGTTAAAATTGAAGCAATTACCAACCGTCGACGCCACCTATGCTGCTCTCCGCCGCGAAACCAAACAGCAACTCATCCTTTCCGGTGGCAGCAGTGGATCCGGCGGCGGCGGCATCGGTAGCGGCCTCTCCAGCAAATCCCGATCAGATGGGGGACGGGGTGGTCCGAGCTCGTCATCTCGGCCCGCTGGAGACATCGATCGAAGCAAACTTTGGTGCGATGAGTGTAAACGCACCGGCCATTCGACTGAACGGTGTTTCAAGCGGGTAGGGTAGCCCGAAACTGATAAATCAAAGCTGTGGTGCGACGAGTGCAAGAAGAAAGGGCACTCCACCGAGAGATGTTGGAAGCGAATTGGTTACCCCAACCGTCGGAATCAGAAAGGCACAGTAGCAACCACCATGGGCAGCCAAGAGGAGGCAACCAACAATGGTGGTCAAGAAACTGCCGGTCGAGAAGATAATTTTTGCGATCTCGCCATTAAAGACAGACAAACAGAAAAGCAGCGGGACATGGAGCGTCGAGAGCGGGACATGGAGCGTTGAGAGCGGGACATGGAGCGTCGTGATACTTTGTCCCGAGGTAGTACGGACAGATCGAGGCAACGCGAAAGTCGAGAGGCGGTGGAACAGGAAAGTACCAAACTGCCCTCGACATTTGCTGGTAAAATTACAGTATTGACCTATGACGTGGCTAATTTACAAGTTTGCCATGGGAATTCTAGCAAATTGAAGGAAGATATTACTATTTCCAGCAAATTACAACGAAGTCCCCAGGCATATTTGCCGAGTAATCCTCACAGTATGTGTGATTTCCAGATTTGCCCGTCAACTTCTGGAAATTCCCAGAAGTGCCCCAGAACTTCTGGAAAATCCCAAAAATGCCCGAAAAATTCCAAAAAATTACAGAATGCTCCCCGAGAATTCGGACAATTGCATATCAATACTATGATTGCAAATCCCAAATTTTTTCCTCCAGACTATTTTAATACTGTATCTGATGACAAAGGAGGTCATGGAAACATAGCTCAACCAATGGGTGAGGAAAAAAATCCTAGGTGGATATTTGATTCTGGGGCGACAGATTCAATGACATATGATGCCGCTAATTTGGTAACAACCACTGTTCCAAAAAAGACATATATTCAGACAGCTAATGGGGGAACATCACAAGTAACCAGGGTTGGCTCAATCGAGCTATCACCTTCTTTAAAATTGCAGAACTGTCTCTTTGTACCCTCATTATCATGCAAACTGCTCTCGATTAGTCATGTATCTAAGGATTTGAACTGTGTGGTCGTGATGTATCCTACTTTTTGTTTACCGCAGGATATTCCGACAGGGAAGATCATTGGGCGTGGCACTGAGGGCGGAGGCCTTTATTACGTGGATGAAGTAGCTCAACGAGGTATCACATGACTCACTCATGGCACAACAGACGGGGAAGTTTGGCTATGGCATCGACGATTAGGTCATCCATCAATAGGGTATCTTAAACTTCTGTTTCCTAATTTTTCCAAACATTTGAATAATTTTTCGTGTGAAACATGTATTCTCGCTAAGAGTCACAAACACTCATACTATTCTACTAATACACGAGTTTCTCAGCCATTTTATTTGATTCATTCTGATGTATGGGGGCCAGCTCCAATTTCAACTAATAGTGTATTTAGGTATTTTCTCACCTTTATTGATGATCATACACGAATGACCTGGATATATCTATTAAAACACAAATCTGATGTCACAGAAAAATTTCAAGAGTTTTATGCTCTCATCCAAACACAGTTTCAGTCACAGATTAGAATATTTCAATCAGATAATGGGGGGGAGTTTGTGAATAACACTATGCAAGCCTTTTTCCGGAGCCATGGTCTTGTTCATCAAACAATATGCTCTTACACACCCCAGCAAAATGGCGTTGCTGAACGGAAAAATAGAATTCTTCTTGAAATCACTAGAGCCCTCATGATAGAGTCCAAAGTCCCTTCATACTTGTGGCCCGGAGCAGTTGTTACTGCCACTTATCTTCTCAACCGCCTACCAACCAAAAATCTTGGTCTACAGACACCACTTGATACCCTGTCCAAAACACTTCAACTACCTGCACCCCTTTCTTTGGAACCAAGAATCTTCGGCAGTTCAGTCTTTGTTCACATCGAAAAAATTCATCGATCAAAATTGGATCCCTGTGCTCTTAAATGTGTCTTTGTAGGGTATGGTAAAAACTAAAAAGGATACAGGTGCTTTCATCCACCGTCAGGAAAAATCTACACTACACTAGACTGTAATTTTCTTGAAACTGAATTCTTCTACCAATCTAGCGGACAGGGGGTACCTCATATATCCGACTGACTCGATTGGTTACTCAGTCACAACATTCCTGCTATTCATGAGCCTTCCATAATTGAGACCACTGAGGATGAAGACCAACGTGCTCAGCTACCAACGCCCATGGCCTCTTCTGCGGAAATACCTGAGGTAACCACCATGCAAGACAAGGATAAGGTTACTTCTATAAGAATTGACATTGAACAGGAACATGTGAGTTTTGAAGATACAACTGAGGAAGATCAACGATCATATATCTTACCACCAAGACAAAATCGAGGAATACCTGCAAAACGCTATGAACTAGAGCATGTGTCTCGATCCAGCAAATATCCCATGACAAACCTTGCCTCAAGATATTTAACTGAGAAGGCAAAAACATTTATGACAGCAGTATATTCAGAAAAAGTTCCTCGAACTGTAAATGAAGCACAAGAAAAGACAGAATGGCAACAAGCAATGGACACTGAGGTGAATGCCCTAGAGAAAAATGATACATGGGATAAGTGTGTATTGCCCACTGACAAAAAGCCCGTAGGATGTCGATGGATATTCACAGTCAAGCATCGAGCAGATGGAACTATTGAACGCTA
>JAOWBN010008403.1:0-11083 GCA_028565015.1 Pinguicula moranensis | reverse complement strand
AGTTCAAAATCTTGTGTGACCCAACACAGTAGCACTGAGATAGAAAAGAACCGAGTTAGGGAGAAGGTTTCTCTTCATACTGGATTCTAGTATAAATGGAAAATAATAGAAGAGATTCCCTAAATGTGAGAAAAAATTATAATGGCTTATGCTACAGATTGATTGAGATTTAAGAAGAAATCTTACCATAATTTTCATCTCTTCTGAATTGGGTCTTGTGAGGTTCAGGCTCTTTATTGTGCATGGATACATAAAGCTTTTGATAGGCCCGATACAATCTGAAAAAAAAAGTAGTGGAGCTTTAGTAAAGTCATATTGTAAAATCATTCCCAAACAATTGAGACCTAAAATACCTCTTTTTCTGTCTCATGCTGTTGATTGGCGGTGAAAAATCAGATGACACATATTGGTCAAGATATATACTCCTATATATGAAATGCCATAGCCCAGCTGGTCCACCAATTCCAGCAAAGCCATCTATAGTCGTGGAGCCTGTGTTGGGTCTTGGTTGATGCACGGGTGATAAGGCTCCAGTAATAGAAGAGGGGTCAATAGGCAAATCCTCAATATGCATGCCACCATCTACCAAGGATCTCTGAACTTCACTTAATACACTTGACTTCAAAAGTACAGTTTCAATCTGAGTCCTGTAAAATATAGCGAATGTTTCCTTTTAAGCAAAAGATCACCTAATAAGGTAAGTGGGAATTGGGATCACGTGGAAAGAGAAGACTGAAATAAGCTCTTGTAACAACTTCAAATGTTCCGTCTGAAAACAATTACAGTTTCTCAGGATATTTAAAGTAAACCTGCTCTCTTTTAAATGATAGAAGGCATCTGAATTCGTGGTGAGAAGAACCAGGTACGTGTCTATCTGTCATCAAATGCAATAACTCAACGCTGGCACAGATGTCAAATTAACAAACTTATGGGGTATCATAACCAATATACAGAAATGGCAAAAATCCTAAGCCTAGATCACTAATCCATTTGATAGAAACATTCGTCCTAAGTTATGGGAAAATTTCCAAATTTAAAAACAACTTACATCAAAATAATGCACATAAGCATAAAGAAATGCCATGGGATTATATCTTGGCAGACAAATTGGAGAGAACGATTCAGATGTCCTGCATCATATGGAGAAGCATGTAAGAACCGCTTAAAAGTTCAAAAAAATGAAAGCAGTAGTATTTCCACCAGAAAAGTAAGATCTTGATTCTTGCACACATTAAGATGGCTGCTGGTCTTCAACTCTCTAATGTTGTTGGGTTTACAAGTTTGATTGTTCCTCTTTTTGTGTCCCTATGTTTGAATAATAAGCTCACATTTCTCTGTTGATGAATAGTGAACCGAGCTTACCTGAAAGATTCGGAGGACATAATAAAATTGGATAGTAGCAGTATATCATCAGGATGAAGAGATGCTTTTTGGGTGCCAACAAGACTGATAACCTGCATTAAGATTAAGTCTATAGCTCTAATTAGCGATAACTTAGTTCAAATCCCACACTTCGATTCAGATCACTGTTTACATGGGGAAATCCTTCAAACATATACCTTTTACATTAATCACTCGGTTAAATGTACAACTTTGACCCCCTGAGTTCTTTTATTAAACAAAAGAATATATGGTGTAGGTCAAAAAATAGCATAGACTTCAAGTATTAAATCAGAATATTCCTAGCAAAAGGAAAACTTCTGGCACTGGAAGACAAAGAATTAAAAGACGACAGAGAATGTAAGGCAAGATGAAGGCTAAGGTTATTTAATCAATACTCAAGAGGTAGCTGCAAAAACCCTTGTGCAAATTTCTCTGATCCAAGTTATTGCAGTTGCCCATTTTCATGCAGCCAGTGGGAGTCAAACTAAAGGCAAATGCAAACAATTACCTTGTCTTTACACATCAAGAGTGCAAATAAGATTCCTGAACCAGCTACGTCTAGAAGGATGGCCCCTGCAGCTTGACGTATTGCATAAGGAAGGCGAATGCATGAGTAGGCATGAAGGAAAGTGGATGGATTCCTACATCAAGATGAGCATAAATTCTGATAAAGCACCAGTTCTTTGGAACAAATTTTTTGCTGTTGATGTTATCTGAAGTACTTTGACAAGCAATAGAGCATAGGAAATACCAACTAAAAGCATGTATTAGTGAAGAGAAGACAACATCAGTTCCACCGAGTAGAGAAGTCATATCAAATTTTGAGTTCTTCTCGAAACATCGATTCACAGACTTTGTTAGGATAAGTATCATCTGCTAACAGATAAAAAAATAAATGAGAGGAGCCTCTTCAGGACGAGAACCAAAAGATATAATAGGTTGTCGTTCATGGAACATGTGAGCCTATATCCAAATATAAATGGCACAACAATAAAGGAAAAGCTACCTGACCATAAAGGAGCTCCAGCTGGACTGTTAGCGATTCATAAGCCTCTTCCGTGCAACTTATGCAGACCAAGTAGATTGGTCCCTTCACCAGAAATACAACCTGAGGCATAAAATAACCCAACCAAAAGTTTAGGAAAAAAGGACTGCAGTTACATTATGATAAGGGATACACTGCATATCAATGATGAAATATATCATCAATCTATATCTTAAGAGTATTTGTTGCCCTCTTGACAAGTAACTTGACAAATTCTGAGTACTTTTGACAGGTAAGTTTCAATCTAAAAACATGGTTTCTGCTTCATTACAACAGTGTAAATCTCAAAGCATTAAAAAAGCTATTTCTCTATCAATCAATAACTAACAACCAAGGAAAGAAACAGACTTGATTGCTGCTTCAAACAAAACGTAAATATAACCTGATGTCTCCCAGCTTTCACCAATTTGACCCGATCACCCCTGGGAAAGTAAAATAAATACCGGATGCACAAATAATTAGCTGCTAAACATTATAACAAAATGATAAAAGCTGCCACGAGTAGCACACCCATTTTCAACAAAGGAAATGATGGCTTGCAATGTAGCAGAGAATCCAGCTAGCTTGTGTTCGTCCCCATATCTACAAATACATTTAACTTCAAGGTATTCCCATACAAAAAGGAGATGTTTCTTTTTCATTATACATAGGAAATCAAAGCATTTATATAAACCTGGAATATATGGGTTTTCCAGAGTGACTCAAAATAAAGAAGTGTTTCTTTCTTTTCCTCCAAGAGACTGAACCATCGTCCTGCAGCTCAGTAGTAAATCAAACTAATACATTTCTGCAGCTAAAACATACAGGCCATGCCATGCAAAACAATCACTACAAAAGTGACAGTAACTAAACACGAATCAGTAAAATCAATAAACACATCGATCAAGCTAACCTCCTCACGATGACCTTTCCCAGAAACCCACTGTTCATGTGACCCCGAACCACCATCCTTTCCCACATCGCGGATCTCATCACCATCTTCTTCATCATCATTCATCTCATCGACGCCACTGGTGCTCCCACTCTCTGCGGCATAGCCGCTGCTGCTCGGACTCCACCGCGGCTCAACTTCATCAACCTCAAAACTCTTCCTCCAAATCGAAGACGAACTCTCCTTAATCAACCCCGAATGCTCAGTCTTGAATTTGCTATCGACAGGCTCAATCCCAGCGGAATCGGAAGTTCCTTCCACGACAATTTCATCATTCACCGACCCATTTCCAATAGCCAACGTGTGCTCCGTTAACAGCTCTTCGCTTTTTTCCACTTCCTCCCCATTTTCAAACGTCGCTGGGCTAGAAGACATCGAAATTGAGGCCAATTGATTCTCAATGGCGTCCAGCGATTGGTCAATCAAATGGGTACTCCGTTCGGGATCCGGATCAGCCAAATGACTCCGATCATCGCCGCTCAATGAGCAAGAGGATAAAGAAGTCGAATCAGAGGCCATATCCCACCAAAATACAAGATTCAACTCGTAATAACCAAATCCATCTACCACATGAGGAAAAAGCACTGAGGTTTACGGGTGGCAAGTGGCAACCCATCTACTCTACCTGCAACGAACAAACGAATCAACGATGGCCGAGATTCGAGAAGCACTAAACGACAACGTTTCTGGGCCCGTGGGCATTAAAGCATTGCAAGTTTCCAGAATGGGCCTATAATTTCAAGTGAGGTTCATCCCTAAAGCTCTATCTAACATATTGGGCTTTCAATGGGCATGGCTATTAATAGGGGTGGCCAAATGGAAATTTTGGAGACTTCCGGAAATCGGGACGGGACCGGGAATGGGCATCCTAGTCCCGAAATAATTCGGGATGGAAACGGGAATAGCTTATTCTCGGTCCCGAAATTATTTTTAGTTAATAAAAATTTCGCATCCCGAAGTCCCAAAAATTTCGGAATTTCGGGAATTCGGTACGGGACCGTGACCAGTCCCGAAATAATTCGGGACGGGAACGAGAATATTCTCGTCCCGAATAGCTATACCTAGCTATGAATTGGTGATTCAAATATTTAAAAATAAAATATTTCATAAATTAAACTCCAGTCATGTTTTTTTTTACAAGTAACTCCGGCAATTTTAATGGTTGGAAAAAACAGTATAAATTGACAAAAAAAACTCATGTTTATCTCATGCGTAAGTTCGATAGACCCCATTTATCTAACTACAATATATTTCGTATGAATTATGCCAAATTAATAATATTTCAAAAATTCGTATTTTGCCTTTTTCTGTCTTCTTTCAATAGGCAATCGATTATTCCATTTTCTTTCCGATATTGGTATTGCACATGGAAATAAACTACATGTAAAGATAATTTATTCCCGAACAAATTATTATTATCAGACTATTGTTGGAGCTACAGTAAGCATTCATGTATCAAACCTCATTTTTTTTCGATTCAATAATGAATATTATCTTGTATTGTCTCTCATGTTTATCGCACTTTAGTTTTTTTTTTTTTTTAAAGATTATATAAATCTATATTTGCAAAAACAAGCTTAAATCAGTTAAGATGATTATAGTTTTGCTTGTTTAATGGGGTGTTTTGCGCAGACCCTCTTATGCTTATAATTGGATTATAAGAACTTTTTTTGAAAAAATGAAGAGTTATTTTTTGGCGGGAATGTGCTTATAATTGGATTATAATTTTTAGAAGGCTGCGCAAAACAGGGCCTAAATGTAGGCTCCTTTCTTCTACAACAATAACGTACCCAGTATATTCACAACTAGGTTGGTGTATGGAGAGCCCCTTTCTTCTATCTCTGGATTTCTATGTTCACTTAAAGCACCTCATAATTGAGAAGTTTCAAGTTTATGGCTAAATCTCAACAAGATTTTTAATGCCACTAATAATCTGATTATATTATATTATCCATCAATAACCTGGGCCCAGCACATGCTAATCCAGAATTAATTGCACTTAGTTTGCGATTTATTTAATTTCACTTTGGAGGATCCAATCAATGATGTTGAACAGTTAACCATCAATTTAAGATGAGCTCTTGACTTATGAACCCCTGCTCGTGTCGTGTGTTCCGCAGAAGGTTGAACGTGTGAAATGACTGACAAAACACTGAAACGAGATCAACTTGAGATTTGAGAAGGTGTAATAATGTAGAAATGGTACAGTGCACTAAAATTGTAGCGTACTAACGCACTAATGAGCAAAATAAATCAAAATACCATTATGTTGGGTTTTGTGCCGGTGTTCAACACGGGGACATTTGAGTATTTTTCATCCATTAGTGCACTATTAGTGTGCTATTTTTAGTGCGCTATATCATTTCACGCATCTTACAATAACCCAAAATAAATGATGTAAACGTATGTGTCTGTGGTTCCAAACCAGCCTCGAAAATCATCCCAAAATAATGCTCTATTTTACTAACATTTCCCAACTTACAATACGCGTTAATAAGCATATATATGTATATATATATTGGTGAAATTTTCATATCCAGTATCTCCTTATAAACGCATTTGATGTCATCAATCATTTGAAATCTTGCCAGCAACATCAAAAGATTGTTAAAACACTTAACACTGAATCGGAAACTAATCTCACCATCATCACCACGATTCACCTCCTCACACAGAATACTCAACACAAACCTTGCATTCTCAGACGTCTTAGTGGAGTTGACCATGAAATCCCCGATTTTCTTGGAATCCCCGAAAGATCTATTCTTTATCAAAATGCAGAATAGTGAAGCTTGAGATTGGACATTGGGCTTGAAAGCTGGGTTCTGAGATAGAAAATTGAAAGACTTAAGAGCAAAACGAGGATAGAGATGGGGATACTGGGTGAGGAGGCTCGAGAACATAGAAGGGGTAATAGATCGGATCAGCGGCACAAATAACAAAACTAAAACGAGTTAGTTGTCTAAACTTTTTTAAACAGCAATTCAAGCAAGCAAAAACAGATGCCAATAATAAACAAAAGATGACATAATGACTAAAATAAATGAAAACGTGTATTAGGTGTGTGAAGAGTTAGGGACAATGCACACCAACCACAAAACTTCTCCCCCATCCCTATATGTGATTTTGTACCTAACTGCTTGTGTGATTTTGTGTGATTTCAAGTCATATTATACTTCGAAATGTTTAAATATAAGAGTATTCAGCAAACGCAAGAACATCTAATGCAATCAACCAAAGTCAAGAAAGATGTAAATTGCCTCAGCATGGAAACCTTTTTCACTGTACCCAAACACAGATTGCTACGGAAGGGAACAATCAAACAATATTTGGAGACACATTTACTGAACTACCTAACTAACAAAAGTAAAAAGGAGTTAGCTTTCTGAACTCATGGAAACTGCAATAAGCCAGCAATAAACAAAGGGTGATGTGATATACCTCAGAATGTTTAAATATAAGAGTATTCAGCAAAAGCAAGAACATTGAATGCAATCAACCCAAGTCAAGATGTTAATTGCCCAGCATGGAAAACTTTCACTGTTCTAAAACACAGATTGCTACGGAAGGCAACAATCAAACAATATTTGGAGACACAAGTACTGAACTACCTAACTAACAAGAGTAAAAGGAGTAAGCTGTCTGAACTGATTGAAACTGCAATTCAAGCCAACAAAAACAGATGCCAACAATAAAAAAAAAGGGCGATGTGATGTACTGTTGTAACCTGAAATTTTGGTGCAGAATTGGTGAATGGGGAGATGTAGAACAGAGAAAAGAGAGGCAATGGAAGTAGAAGAAAGTGCTACAGAGAAGGGAAACAGGGCAGTGAGAAACTTAAATTAGGAAGAAAAGTTTTCATTCATATCCTTTTTTCGCTCCCAATGTTTCCTTACAAAAGATTTATACAGTCCTATCTTCTAACCGACTTACTACAAAATGCGACTTCTAATTAAACAAGCTGACAATACGTTTATCTTACAATACAAAAACTAACTATGATCATATTACTAAAAATAGAATTAGGTAAAGAATAATTGTTGTATTAGATTTGAAGAGGTACATCAGGTAATATAGAAATACATAAGGGTAAACTAAGAATAAAAAAATAAATCAAAACTCTCTAGAACATGGCGACTATTTAGAGCATGGCCTTCAAGGACTATCTAGATCTAGGAGTTATCTAGAAAATAGGTCTTAAAGCCTATACTCTAACATATTCCAACACTAAACATAAATACACTCGGTAGGCATAACAAAAGTCTAACACTGCGGCATATTGCTAATTCCCACTCAGTCAAGGGGTGTTGCGAGTTGATCTGCCATCTTCTCCAGCTGCGCATTATGACATTGCCCCCCATTTTTAGATCCTTGCCTCAAGGATCTACGGAGGAAATTGCAGGCGTACAAGAGCTATATCTTCAGCATTACCAACTTCTTCAGTCAGGGGGTCTGCCAAAACAATATTTGTATTAGTTTCTGCTAGCACCGCATAAATCCTGGTAGTACATTGATGTCCTGGGGCATAAGGTCCTCCACATTTGAAGCATAATTATTTTTTGATCCGTTCCTTCATCACGGTATCAATGATGAGTTTGTCCCTATTTTGTGGTGTTTGGTCCCTAATCTGGTTTTACACCGGGATTCCTGTTCTGTTAGTTGATGAGTTGTTAAGTTTCAAGGTTGCATCTGTGATCACCTTGTCAATGAGGGAGTTTACTGTTAACTTCTGATTCTTAGCAATTGTAATAGCTTCTCGTATAGTCGAAGGACTTTGAGATCTAACAGCAAACCTCAGCTTTGACCGCAGACAAGCTATGAATTTTTCCATGACAAACTCCTCTTCATACTCGGGATGAGAGATCATCACCGAGGAAACCAACGCATCAAACCTTCTCAATAGCTCATGTAAGTTTTCTTGTGGACCTTGCCTTAAACACATAAATACTTCTAACACTTTTTCAGGGTCTCCAGTGTTAAACATGACAAGAACAGTTCCACAAAATCTTCCCAATCTATTGGTCTTTTGTAGGTAAGACTCTTGAACCAAGCGTCAGCGTCACCTTCCAAGTCCATCCTGGCATATTCCACTTTTTCATTGTAATGGATACCGGTGTAAATAGCAAAGTATCCTACTGCGCGTTCAATCCAAGAACGAGGATCCCTTTTATTGAAATGTGGGAAGTCAGCGTGCAGCATATTGTCCTTGCGTACACTGCTCATATCATCATATCCATAATCCTCCACGTCCCAGCTTCGGTTCCTCTCAGTAGATACTTGAGTTTGGATTCGGTTTTGGGGGTTCTTGACTCCAGAAGCTCCAATCTGAATTGCTCCCCTAGGACTGATCTATGGCCGTTCTGTTTGTGCATCATTTCTACAACCGAAGTAATCTGTGTTTGTATAGTTTGCTAGAACTGGAACATATTTCTTCTCATCTCTTCGGTAGCTGCGTTCAACTGGTTTTTCAGGTCTTCCATTGCTGCCTCAAGGTTCCCCTGAGAGTTTGCCCGAGCAGGTTCCTCAGGATTAGTCTGGCTTACTGGCTTCTTCCCCAAAAGAGCCTCCTGCATAATTCTTGTTATTTCATCCACTGCCTGAGAATAAGTAGCTTTGGTGGGAGGGTCAACCATAATTTGGGTCCTTCAATTTCGTTTCTTAGCAATTTTTTAGGACTTGTGGTTGGATCAGTGAACAGGAGCTCTGATACCAATGTTATACCCAAAAATTTGGTGCAGAATTGGTGAAGGGGGAGATGTAGAACAGAGAAAAGAGAGGGGTGGAAGTAGAAGAAAGTGCTATTGAGAAGGGAAATAGGGGAGAGAGAAACTTAAGATTAGGAAGAAAAGTTATCATTCATATGCTTTTTCCGCTCCCAATGTTTCCTTACAAAAGATTTATACTGTCCTATCTTCTAACCGACTTACTACAAAATGTGACAACTAACTAAACAAGCTGACAACTTTTATCTTACAATACAAAAACTAGCTATGATCATATTACTAAACATAAAAACACTCAGTAGACATAACAAAAGTGACACTCCGGCAAATTGCTAATTCCCAGTTGGCCAAGGGGTGTCGCGGGTTGATCTGTCATCTTCTCTAACTGCACATATGACATACACCTCATAATGTTTAAGTATAAGAGTATTCAGCAAAAGCAAGAACATTGAATGCAATCAACCCAAGTCCCGATTCCTAGCCCCAGAATGTAAACCTTTCACTGTTCCAAAATACAGATTAATACGGAAGGCAACTATCAAAAAATATTTGGAGACACAATTACTGAACTACCTAAATTACAAGAGTAAAATGAGTTAGCTGTCTGAACTCTTTGAAACTAAAATTCAAGCTAGCAAAAATAGATGCCAACAGCAAACAAAGGTTGGTGTGATATACCTCAGAATGTTTGTCCAAGCTCGTTAACTGGCACTCCAAGGAAGAAATCTTGCTGGAAAGGCATCTTTTTTCAAGATGCAGCTCGTTGTTCAACCTCCTCAACTCTATAACCTCCATCGTCGCACCACTAAAACTATCAGAGAAATACTTATCTTTTCTTTCTTCCTCATGACTGAAGCCAGTGATACCAACTGTTGAGAAAGGTTTAATTTTTCCTTTTCACGCAATGCAATTCTCTTGAGCCATCAATTTCATGCTTCTTCAACTGAAGCACTCTTTCAAGGTCGAACACCTTAGTGTGACTCTTTGTCATAGTCTCGTCCGCCTGCACTTGTTGACCTACCAAAGTAGTCCTGGAAGAAAATGGGTCAAAGCAGATTAGGATGAGAAGAAAAGACTACGTGCTGCTTGTCTGTGTTGTGTTCTGTTCTGGATTGCACGTGTAAAATACCTTTTGAGTTGTAATTGTTAGAGTTGTTTAGTAGCTGCTTAGTTAGTTTATATGTTACCTATATAAGTGTTGCGTGTAGTCTGAAGTTGGATATGTTTTGATGAATGAATAAATAAAGTTTCTGTACTTCTCTCACTGGTTTCCTTACCCTCAAGACTCCTCTGTTTCCACCACCACCCTATTCTTCTTCTTCTCCTCTTCCCTTTCCCTTGAATAACTCGAAATCAAATCGGTTCATATAACAATGGTATCAGAGCGAGGTTGTAACAGATCTAACCTTCAGTGTTCATCATTGGTAAGAAAAGAAATCTGTAGCCTCAAATAATGGTGGATCCTACTGGCAAGGCTACGTCTACAGAAGCTGCTGAGGAGATCTCAAGGATCAAGCAAGAAGCCCTTTCAGGGAAGAAACCTGCTCGTCCATCTAGCCCTGATGAACCAACCAAGGAGAGCTCTCCTAAAAAAATTGATGCTGCAATGGAAGACTTAAAGAGTCAGTTGAACTTAGCCAATGAGGAAATGCGCAGGAACATGCTCCAGTTCCAACAGAATATACAGACACAAATTACCTCTATGGTAGAACTTGTTCATAAACAAAATGCTCACAAATCAATTCTTGGTGAACACCCTGAGTTTAGAGCTGGAACTTCTGGGGTTAAAGTCCCCTATTGCAAAAATCAGGTTAGCGAGTTTACTGTGAACCAAGGTTGGATGTAGAAGACTACGGTTATGAGAATATAGGCAGAGTCCGCAAAGCTAAAATACCATATGGTGATTTTCCACATTTTAATGGTAAGGATCCCCGTTCATGGCTGGAACGTCAGTGGGATACTTTTCTATTTACACGGGCGTGCTCTACCATGAAAGAATTG
>JAOWBN010008402.1:0-22809 GCA_028565015.1 Pinguicula moranensis | reverse complement strand
ACTGGAAAAAAAGGAGAAGTAGAAGGAGAAGTGGAGATTTAAAACACTATTTTTGAAATAATCTAGAAAAAAAAAGAGAATGAGAAAAATAATCTGAAAAAATAATGGTACAAAACAGGCCCTAGGTATCCCAACCGAAATCCGTAAAGGGGTCCCACCAAACTAATCCAGATAACAATGCAGAATTGGCATGCCTAAAACCATCATGACCATAGCTGATTAAATGGACCCACAGACTGATTCAAGCTATAGCAGGTAACCTAGCCTACTTGTTTATTATTAGTTTATCCCTGGTTACATGGATAAGAATGATTAAATTAAATAACAATGTGATGATCTCGTTAACCTTATTTATTAGCAGATGGCGGCATAATGACACGTGGTTGAACCCCAGCCACCTAAGACTTCCGCGGGATAACATGGTTTCTTTTTCGCTATAAATAGTTTTAGTTATTCGTAGTATTTTCATACTTTGTTAATGGGCCCTAGTCATAGGCCCATCGAACCTTTTCCGTTCCTAACTAAATCCATGGACTACGGATACCCAATCATCAAAATAGCGGCCTTGGCAAATTTAATTTTCATGGAATGACATTTTTCTTTCAAATTATTTGGTTTTTTAAATAGTTTGTATTTTTTTTTACATCAATCCAAATTATTTTATTGAACATAAAGATTATTTATATAATTGATTTGGGCTAAAAAATAAGGATGAAAGCCCATAAAGGATGAGTGCATTCGTTTGGAAATTCGCAAATATTTTGGCCACCTCGAGAAATACATCTCATATCTTTACACATGGACCCGAGAAAAATGGAACTTGTACCAACAATGAGTTCCTTCAAGGTAGGTACGTACATCCCCGACAATGATTTAACAGACTTATCCTTCTCGTGCAACCGAGAGAGAAGATAACAAGCATCGCTACCGCCCACCATTGGGTTATATAATTAAACTGTCATATTCATAGGAAAATATTGAAATAAACTTGATTAAACTTTATTAATGGGTTAATTGGCTAATGAAAAAGATACGCAATTTTTGGGAATATAGTTGAGCATAATTTAAACTTATTTTTTTTTATATCTCTTCTCTTCGAAAATTATATGGTGTGACTCAAGGTATCGGGCGAAGCATATATACACACTCTTTGCACATTTTTTTCTTGATTTAGTCAATAATATATCAAAAACTAGCGAAAGCTAGAAAAATTGTTTGAAATTTTATTTAAAAATTAATTTATATAGTTTTTTCGAAAAAGTTTATTACTTCATCTTCTTAGAGAAGGATATATAAAACAGTAGCCGTGTAAGAGAGAATGTATAAAACAGTAAAATAGAAAAGAGGATAAATAAAATGCTAGTTAATTTTCGGTGGGAAATTAAACTGCTAGTTAATTGTTATAGTTTGCCGCAAACCAATCTCATACCTTCGTCCAAATTTTAATGATATTTCAACCTTAAAAATGAACAGGGAATGCGGGCTCTCTAAAATATTCATTTATTAATTAAATAATAAGAGAAAATATCGATCCATTTTTTGTTTCATTTATATTAGTACACCATCTTGTTCAATAAGTAAAGTTGGGATCTGTAATATTTGGCGTTGTAGGCCATGAGCCCATTTAATCAACTGCTCCAATCACCCAAATTGTAAGTAATTAAAGTTGGAAAGATTGCATGGTTTTATTTAACTTTTTACATCGTATACGGACTTTATATTTATTAACTTTATCTATTTAAGTGTGACAAACAATTATTAGTGTCCGGCGGTGGAAGAGGCACTGAAAGAAGCGGGAGGTGGAAGCACGAGAAATAGATCATCGCGGAGAGGTAATTTTAAGGCTAAATCATCAACGATTTTACCTTTCTCAAAGGAAAAACTAAAGCGAATGTAAAAGAGGAGAATCTTATTCAAAAAATTGAAAGTGTTGAGATTTGTGTTGGATCTACGAAACTTAATAGACTAATTAGTACACGTTAAGAATAAAAACTATGTAAGAAGTAAAACTTGAAAACCTGTAAAGAACACTCAATGTAAGTCCTATAGTTCGCTGGATCCAGAGATTCAGTTAATCCACTTTAAGCTCCGTTAACTCGGAGTCTCGCTGTCGTATATTATCTTATTCTTCAAAGATAGTACACAACTACGTCCAGATCATCAAACGAGAAAAAAGATTTCGTATTACAACTCAAAAAATATGCTGAAAGAAAACACAGCTACTCAGATCACAATACAAGATAGCCAACCGGTGGTAAAACGCCAGAATTAGAGAATAAACAACAAAAACAAGATGGTTTCCACAAGATTGTGACTGAAAAAAGTAATTTTTGGTGAGTTGCCGAAGATAGCAGAAGAGAACAAAAACCCAATATCGAGAGAGAGAGAGAGTGAGAGAGTATAATTGTTGTCTCTAAATTCTCACTCTTCATATATGTGTATGTATATATATATATACACATATATATATGTATATATATATACACACACACACATATATATATATATATATACTTCTAACAACCATTCATTCTCAACCATTCGATATGTTGGATCGTATGGTCAGGAACGTAAAGTATGCACCGCTTGATCTCGTCCATTCGATATAATGAGTGACCAGTATGAATATAGCAGTTGAAACGCGAAGCTTACACGTGAAACTTTTCATGTCATCCGTTGGATCATAAACAATCCTACGATCATAAGAATTACAGCAAAAGTTGTAGGGTCACAATATTGACGTACCCCACAGATCAGTTCCAACATTAAGGCAGTAAACAACATACCACGTCTGATCAAACAAGAAAACAATGGCTCAAATTTAGCCACATCAACCGTCAATGCATATAAGGGCACAAAAGCAATTCCACAAATATTAATAACACAGTTGTAATTTATTAAGGACATATTGGAAACTTCACACCAACAATCTCCACCTTAAAGTTTCCATTTTCTTTAAGCAGATCAAGATTATTTCAACAGTAAATTCAGTCTCAAGTATAAACAATAATTTCATTCAATATCAGATCCAATTTAAGATTTTAAGGTCTTCCCAAAAACAGATCACAGAGCCAAGCAGTAAGAATACCAACTTAACATCATTGATCAATCAATTTACGAATTTTAGTTCACTCCCAATGTCTTCAACATTTTCATTAGTTGTAATTTATGGTCGATTTAAGGACCTATTGGAAACTTCATTCCAACAGAAAGAATGGGTTTAGTGCCCTATGGCCGCCTCGTCGTCATTAGTCCCTCCCCTTTTGCTCGGTGACACTGTCTGTCCAAATAGCCATGTTAGCTCCCTTGCTCTCGGCGAGGACATTCAGCCCCAATACAGTGAAGCGGACTGGACGCCCGTGTGTAAGCGAACCCCCCTCAATCGAGATCTTCTTCCTCCTCCTATGGAACAAGCCGCCGTTCCTGTCCCCGCGTTCATTCGACAGGTCCGTGCAGAATCTGTCTCCTATCATTTCACCAATTTCCCCCCATCGTGGCAGCAATCTGAAATGAGACAAGGTTTTTTGGCATATGGCTATGTTAGTGACGTTCACGTCCCTCTGCGATTGTCCAATCTGAATGTTCGATTTGGATTTGTCACATTCTGGAAGAATACTATCTGTGCGAACCTGAAGGATAAATTAAATGGAATATGGGTTGGCTCATATCAATTGAAAGTGAGTGAGGCTCGATCCTTTGATACCGATTCAAAACTCTCCCAGTCTCCCCCTGAGTTGGCCTCGACTACAGTATTGGCAAGAGAACCACCTGAAGAGAACTCTGATCCGGAAGCATAACTTCCTATTGTCTTCAAACCAGACCCAGAGGCTGCACTATGGTTGCAATCATGTGTTATAAGTATACCAGCCCCGATTCTTGATATTGCCAGTCTCAATTCGACGCTCCATGCTTCTGGTTATGAAAACTGTTCGGCAAGTAGAATGGAAGGCGGCGAAGTCTTGCTGCAGATGCAAAATCCAATAGATCAATCTCGCTTGCTGGCTGATAAAGCCACGACTAAGAGCCTCTATCTCCACTAAGTGTGCCCCTGGAAGTTAATTAATGGTAGAATGGCTAGACAGGTGTGGATTAAAGTGAGATGTACTCCCCTCCATTGTTGGTATGACAAGTTCTTCGGGGAAATTGCGTTGAGGCTAGGATCCCTTGTTATGATTGATGAGAAAACCTCACATAAGTCTGAGATGTAGTTTGCGCGTCTACAAATCTCCACAACAGCCATGTCCAGAATTTACTCAACTCTTGAAATTGATACTGGTGAAGAAAAATTCACTATACAAGTCTCTGAAGAACAAGACCATCTGGGTGAAGTTTCAGCATGGAGTCGAGTTGGTAGACCAAATAGATTATCTGCGGAAGAATGGCCAGAGCTTTCTCGAGATGCTCGGACAATCCCTTTCTCCAGCAACGTTACCCCTGGCAAAAAAGGTAGTATTGTGACTGGGAGCGAAGAGGGAACACATCCAGAGATCTTTTCTGGCCAAATTCCGGCATCGGAAAATACCTTCCAGCAACAACATTGAGTACTCGATGCAAATCGTACGGAAGATCAATCAGAACCTGCCATGCAAAGGTCAAAAGAGACGTTGGTGACTAATTCAGACCCACGTGCTGCTAGAACTATGTTTGTTGCGCCCGATCCTGTCAAGCCAGGTCAGCACAAGGGTACAGTTGAATCATATTCGTCCATGTTAAATCTCCTAGAATCTCCGATTCGTGAAGATTTATCTTTAGTCGCTCTGGCACAGACTATAGTTGCTACAACTCAAGGCCCATTCACAGCTTTGTTGGCCCACCAACATGAAAACCTGATGAAGCTTAGGCCCAAGCTTAGTAAAGGAAGAAGGGCTTGAAGTCACTCTGAATTAAATCTAGAAGATTCCGTTATGACTCCTGCCCGGTCTCTCCAACCTGCTGACTTTTCCCTTCCGGATGTAGCTACCACCTTTGCAGTGAATCCTGTCCAGAACTCTGCAACTAAACTTATGGAGCACTCACAAAAATTTATGGAAGCCTGCGACCCGCTTTACGCCAGCACTGATTCTGCTGTAGCTGAACCAATTGTTCCTACCTCCTCGGAAGAGATTTGTGATTTAGCACTGGAGATGGGTGTTTCCCCGCAAACTTCACATCAAGACCTGATTTTAAGACTTGATCAAATGGAAACTAGAGACAGCTTACTCTACAATTTGTAGGGATCATCAACTACAGGTATCACTCCTAGTTTATAATGCGTATGCTAACGTTTAACATCTGTGGATTAGGTACCGAAGCAAAGAAAGTGGCTATCAAGGAATTGATTAGGAAGCAGCGGGTTGATCTCCTTCATATTCAAGAAACCAAGATGAGTTCTATGGATCGATGGTTCATACACAATCTTTGGCCTAATGATGATTTTGAGTGGTGTTACCATATGGCTAGAGGTCGCTATGGGGTCTTATGAGTATCTGGGGCAAGACCAGCTTCAACATAGTGAATACTTGGGTTGAAGATGGCTTGCTAGGACTTGAAGGTCACTGGGTAGAGGACTCAATACCTATCATTAGTCTGAATGTTTACTCCCCCTGTTTGTTGGTTAGGAAATGACAAATTTGGGCCAAAATTCTATCACTTATTAAGGGGAATATGTTGGCTCGTTGTTTTGTAGTCGGCGACTTCAAAGCCACCCGGAGCTCTGAGGAGAGAAGAAGCTAGGCCATAGCCAATCTGGCAGAAATAAGAGACTTTAACCAATTCATACTCGACTCAGACTTGGTAGATCTTCCAATGACCAAATACCGCTTCACATGTGTATCTAGAGGTGGATTAGTATGCTCAAGACTAGACAGATTACTCATATCTAATTCTTGGTTGTCCCAATGGCCTGGAGTTATTTAAACTGGCCTAGATCATTCTATATCCAATCATCGACCGGTCTTATTGCATCTAGATAAAGTCAACTGGGGACCTGGGGTAATTCGGACAATGAATTGTTGGGAGAGGCCCCTCAGTTTGCTGATTTTGTAAAAGTTTCCTGGAAATCTATGATCATAACTGGTAACTTCAGGACTGTGTTGCACGAAAAACTAAAAAAAATGAGGCTGCTGCTCAAAGAGTGAAACAAGACTGTCTTTGGTTCCTTGGACAGTCAGATTGATGAAATCGGGTCCTCCCTTAGCAACCTTGATCTTTTGGTAGATCAGTATCCTCCGTCACATCCTGAGAGGGTTCTAAGGTTAGAGACTTGGCAGACTTTTCAACAACTCTTACTCGAGAAAGAGTCTTTCCTATCTCAGAGATCAAGGGTGAGATGGATCAAAGAACGTGACCTTAACACTGCATTTTTCCACGCAAAGGTCAATAGAAATAAGAGAAGGAATCACATTACATAGATTAATATTGGAGGTATTTGGTCAGACAGTGTGATGGAAGTGAAAGCATGAATCTTTTCTCATTTCTCAAATCATTACTCTACAGAGAATTGGCAGCGCCCCTCTTTAGACCTCCCAACCCCTGCTACGCTCTCCCCAGTAGACAATGCCTACCTAATCTCAGCTTTTACGGAGGAGGAGATTAGAGCCAAAGTTTGGAGTTGTGCAGCCTCAAAGTCTCTAGGGCCTGACGGTTTCAATTTCCTATTCATTTAGAAACACTGGGAGGTGCTAAAACTTGATTATATCACGTTCATCCTGGACTTCTATAAAGAGGGAAAACTATCTAAGGGTCTTAATTCCACATTTATATCTCTTACTCCCAAAATTTTCAATCCTACGCAGTTGGATCATTACTGACCAATTTCGTTGGTAAGTAGCGCTTATAAAATTCTGGCCAAGCTTCTTGCAAACAGGATGAGACTAGTGATGCACAAAATCATTTCTTCCACCCAATCAACGTTCATTAAGGGTAGACAAATCTTGGATGGAGTGTTAATTACGAATGAGGTGCTTCACACGGTAAAAACTAGAAAAATCAGATCAGTTATGTTGAAAGTAGACCTTGCCAAGGCCTTTGACTCTGTGGATTGGAACTTCTTGATAGCAATGATGAGGGAGCTAGGTTTTTGTGATATTTGGGTGAATTGGATAAAAGAATGCATCACTACGGCACATACAACAGTCTTGATCAATAGAAGTAGCTCCGGGAAGTTCCCCTTGCTACATGGTTTACGTCAGGGAGACCCATTGTCTCCGTTCCTTTTCCTCATAATAGTTGAAGGGCTACATCTCCTTCTAAACCGTGTTGTGGATCTAGGAAAACTATCAAGAATCAAGATGGGAGACGTTTCTATAACACATTTACAATACGCAGACGATACCCTCCTTTTTGCAGCTGGAACACCTGCAAATGTCAAGACAATGAAGGGAGTTTTACGTATTTGTGAACTTATTTCTGGTCTTTCGATTAACTTTTCAAAATGTAATCTTTTTAGTTTCAATTTGCAAGACCAGGTACTTACAAGATTTACTGATTCACTCCATTGTAAAAGAGCCTCCCTACCATTCACATACTTTGGAATACAGGTAGGTGCAATCCTAGAAGAATGTCAATGTGGAACAAGGTGCTACAAGTTGTGCAAAAACGTGTAATTGGTTAGAGCAATAAATTTCTTACCCTGGCAGGACATATTACACTCCTCAAGTCAGTTTTATCTAGCATTCCAATCTTCTATCTATCTCTCTATGCTGCCCCAAAACAAGTCATCAAGTCCGTGGAAAAGGTCCTTTGCACATTTATTTGGAGGCAAAAAGCTTCCCAGTAGCGCCCTATTCATTGGGTTAAATGGTCAGTCCTGTGTAAAGATATCAAAAGAGGAGGACTCGACATCAAAAGTCTGTAGGACATGAACAACGCCCTTCTAGCTAAGTGGTTGTGGCATCTCCGTACTGAACCTAACAGCCTTTGGGGTCAAGTAATCAGGGTTAAATACTTCCACACCTCAGACCTTCATGCGGACTGGAGACTTATTACTATGCCAGATGCAATTTCTTGTTATTGGAAAGCAGTATGAAAATTTGCCTCTCAATCTCGGTTCGCTGATCGAGTGAAATTAATTACTAACAATGGAATCCTAGCCCTTGCTTTTTCCCGCCTATATAAACTCTCTTCCTGCCAAAATATGACGGTTGCTGAAGCCCTCCAAATTCCTTGTAATGTTGCTGCTTGGTCTGGCTGCTTCAGAAGACCTCTACGAGATGGGGAGGTAGAGAATCTGGCTGAACTATTAGCTGTCCTACAACCTCCCTCAGGGGACAACTCTGCAGCAGACAAGTGGCTATGGTCAGGTAGCTCTTCTAACTGCTACACGGTTTTTTCTGCATATGCAACCATGGTTCCAGCCCAGTTGAGCACTCCAATCTCTCCCTTATCTCTAGTTCGGGGCAAGATCTCTCCAAGGAAAATACAAGTATTTGCCTAGCGTGTGTTACAGTTGATAGTTTGATCAAGCGTGGATTAACTTTTGATGATTCAAATAGAAGATGTGTGTTTTGTGTGCAATCTATTAAGACAGTGAATCATCTATTCACGGTTTGCAACAATGCTCATCAAATCTGGCAAGGGATCTACTCCTGGGTCAGTCTGCCATGCCCAAGCCACTCGAATATCAATACACATTCGGGATCACATGCAGCTCTGTCCCGGAAGAGTGGGTGGTGATATCTGGAGATCAATTTGGATGGCTGCAATCTGGAGTATCTGGCACGATAGGAACGACATCAAATTTGATAAAGAAGGTAATTCGATTCCAGCAGTTGAATGGACTAAAATCAATGCGTAGTCTTGGCTATCAGCCAACAATAAAGCGCATCGAGGGACTACGCTGGGTGACTGGCTGCATGACCCAAAACTATGTTGTCATCTTCCTCTCATACATTCTGGCCCCTCTCAAAATGTGTCTGCTGCTGATTAGTGAGCCCTTATAAGCTCTGTCATTTGCAACCATCTGTAAAATAAGTTTTGATTTCGTTTCCCTATGTAGCAGAGGACCAATTTTGCCTCTGTTTTCCCATGTAGCAGAGGCTTCCTCTGGCTGTGTAATCTAATTTACTTACCTATAAAAAAAAACAGAAAGAATGGTTCTTACATAAAATAATTCTAACAAATATGGAGAAGATAACTCCACCACAAAGTCTTTTTCAATCTCCAGTTGATCATAACTTTTGTTGGAGTTTTCCTAATTTCAAGGAGATGCATGGTTCATAGACATATTTTTTGTTAACATGCTTCCGTAAACTCGGTCGGGATTGAAGGCTTGGCTTTCTTTGTGTTGCCGTACTCTTCTTCGATTTTCTTTAATTTTCTTCAACCTCCTTCGAATTTTGAGTTTCATCTTTTGATTGCCTTTGATTGACTTCAATCAATCTTATTTGAATTTGTCTTGTTGTGGTTTTGGCTTGGGCTTTTGTTTCACAAAAAGGAATATTTTTTTGTGAATTGATGCGATTTTGGTATGGATTAGATTTGTTTTTGTTTCACACATTTTTTTTTGTGTGAATTATTGTTATATTGGGAAATCTAAAGCTTTTTGAAGAGAGAGTTACAAGGCTATTTTTGTGGAGCAAAAGCTTTTTGAAGAAATTTTGGGGTTTGAGAATTCACAGAGGCTTTGATACAATAAAAAAAATAAATCGAAAGCAAAAAGAACATAATTTTATTCAGAAAATTGAGAAGAGTTCATGATTACATCATGAACACACACTGTAGTTTGTTACGAAGAAGAGTTCTTACATAATTTTTTTTTATAACAAATATGGAGAAGATAACTCCAACAGAAAATCTTTTTTAGTATCCATTTGGCCGTAACTTTTATTGGAGTTTTGCTAATTTTAAGGAGACGTGGCTGATCGACATATTTCTTGTTGACATTTCTGAACGGGAGCTGGTGGTCGTTGGCATCTAAGCTGGACGGGACGGTGGCGACAACACTCAGCTGGTCAAAAGTGGGGCCAGAGTCAAAATTATGGCTAGAATCTCTAACTTGTGATGATCCTTTGGACTTTTCTATACAATATTTAAAATAAACTATACAAATGAGAAGCATAAATAAAATAGAATAAAAGTACAAAACATAGGGTGGCCAAATTGTCCGGATCGGGTATCGGGAAACCCGAAGACCGAATTTCCGATTACCCAAAAATGTCGGGTAATCGAGAATTCGGGATGGGTTCGGGTTTTGGGTAATCGGAAAATGGAAAATCGGGTAATTTTTATTTTTTTTTTACATTACAATTTTTTGGGTATTCGAGTATTTTTCGAACCCGTCCCGTCCCGATACCCGAATTCCCAATTTTTTTGGGTAATCGGAAAATCAGGACGATATCGGAATCGAAAATTCAGTCCCGATCCTTATCGGGACGGTATCGGGAAACGGGAATACCCGTCCCGATATCCCGTTTGGCCACCCCTGTCAAAACAGCCCTTAATATCCTCATCAAATTAATTATCATTATATGAGTTATTGAAGGCAGATTTGGGTTAGTCCTATCCAGCAGTGCGGACGGAACTAAAATGGTCGGTTTCACGTTTCGCACGCGAATGTTGCAGAATAGATTTGGCAGATGTGGGTGATGTGTATTATGTTGGAATTTTGCATCCATCCGTCCACGAAGTTATGCAGGTAAAACGCGAAATTCCGTGTGTTCCGCAATAGAATTCCATAATTTGAGTTACATAAACTACCAATTAACACACAGAACTCAAGTAAAAATCAACAAAGGAATTTCTTTGTATGATAAGATGGCGTTGAGAACAAAATGTCCCACATTGATTGTGGCTGAAAAATTCCATGGGTTTAAATATAGGGACACCACATTATTTGGTAGAAGGCCTTTTGGGGGTAAAAGCCCAAAGACAAAATCGTGAGGCTCTGGCCTAAAGCGGACAATATCATACCAATGTGTGATGTCGGGTGGGGTTCGGGACCGAAATTAAATCCTATCAGATGGCAAATGATTTTTGTCCTGTAATCTTTGTTGTACTATGTTAGTGGTTTTTGCTGCATTTTTTCTGTAGCTTATGCCATTTCAGCAGAGACACTAAAATAGCGTTGCAGGCTCTTCACTTCGTTATCTTTTTCCTGCTCCTTCCACAACGTGTTTCTTTGTACAGAAATTCACCAGCATGAACCTCTACAGACCACTTTGCTTTTAAAATTATGCTAGAGGAATAATTGAGAAGTCAATTTGTACACCTGAAAAACACTAGTGCACTATAAATGTGTGAATCTTACTTCCATAATACCATTTGTCAAGAATCAACTTCTTTACCAGGGAGGAAGATCGATATCACATAATCACAATGCTGGTAAAGTTCTCCGTTCGCAAAATTCTCAGAGTAAGTCAAATGGAGAAAATGAAGATATCAGTTTAATGAAGATAGTGAAATGTCCAATTTATGAAAGGCTAGATGCAAAAGAGTAAAGAGTCCCCAGATCAAAATTTTGGGAATGGAAGGAGAGAAACTTAATCCTGAACATAACCAGCTTAAATCTAGGATAAAAGCATGCGACCTTATGATGTTAAACATGTTTCAATCTGAATAATGAGTTAGAACACAAAATTGTAAGGATCAGTTTGGTAGCCGGCTTAGTGCAATACGGCTTCAGGGATAACTGTTGGATCAGGGGCGGAGTCAGGAATTTGGCACAAGGGGGGGCAATGTTTTTTCGATTTGAATATAGTAGATTGGACCGAGTTAAATCAGGTTTTAGGGAATACACGTTTAAATATTGCGACAGAAGTTAAAACAATCAAATTTATTTTTTATTTTTTTTAGATTATTTTATTATCAAAACAGGTCGGATATACATATTCAGAAGTTACTACGATCAATATAGAGACAAAAATAATTTTCAGCAAGCCTCATAATAACAAATACCAAATAAACTATTCATCAAAATATTGAACTATGAAAAATAATTTTTCGGTCAGTTTCATAATAGCAAATGTTAAATAAAATTAATTATCAAAATATCGAACTATGAAAAATAATTATATTCGAGAATTGTTAAAAAATTACATACTATTCTAATTAGTTCATATATAAATATTTAATTATGTCCATTATGTTCAATGAGATAGTCGAGTCTGACAGTCAAGTAATGGACTTTTTCGAATGCCCACCTGGTTCGAGTATATCCAGACACATTCTCTTTTACTTCATAAAAAATGCAATAGTTTGGCTTCTGCCAGGATTCAAACCTGAGGCTTATTGACCGAACAAAGAGTAGGTACCAACTCAACTGGAAGGCATTTCTGCAATTTTCTCGCATCATTACGTATATAGAGGGAGGACAAAATTAAAAAAAAACAAGTTTTTTTACATATAATTCTCGCATCATTACCAACTCAACTGGAAGGCATTTCTGTAATTTCTGCAATTTTCTCGCATCATTACCATTTTTTTTTACACATCATTATGTTCTCTGATGGAATCTAACTCCGCCCCTGTGTTGGATGGTTTAGGGATAAAACATTTCGTCTATTGTTTGATAGTGGTCATACAGGATACATACAGGATTGCGTCTAATATGAAACCCTTGTTTGGTATTCAAGATGGTCAAGGCGGATTAGGTAAAAAATCTTTAATTCCACGTTCTTTTACCAAATTGCCCCAAAAATTAGATATAAAATCTTTTTTTTTGATAAGTAATTAGAAGACTGAGTTCAGAATCACATATCATGGTGTCCTTTGGGCCCAGGGGCCCGCCGACTAATACCCTCAGAGTATCCTTCGCAAGATGACGCCCAGTGAAAATGGAAACCCCTACCTCACTAGGTTTCCCATGTGTGTCGAGCCAATTCACCACTAGACCAACTTGCTTGGATTTAGATATAAAATCTGTGTGGTGTGTGTGTGTGTGGGTGTGTGTGTGTGTGTGTGGGTGGGGGGTCGAACCCTAATCCCTTTTCAACATTTGTCTTCTTCATTTTTTCCTCACGCTCAGAATTTGTGTTATTACCTATGACTGCGATTCCATCAGAGAACGGAAAATTGACAACCACTTGATCAATGAAGTCCGGCAAGCAAACATGGAGAATCAAAATTTTATATACCGGGAGCAAAGTTTTAAAAACAAAAAATGAAACAAACCTTCAAGAATACAGGGAGAGCCATCTGACTTCATTCCAACACGAGTTACCAACGAAAATTTTGTGGAGTTTGAATCATCGCGCATACCTGCAGGTAGCCAATTTCATTTCTTCCATTATACCTGCAGCTTGGCAAGCTTGGCAATGAACTCTTCAAGAAATTTATTAGATTGTGTTGAAAATTGCTGACCGAGTTTAATAAATGTGGGACTAAGTTGCAGCACACGTTCCCTAAACCACAAGGCAGTCTCTCTCCTTCTTTCTACTAATTTTTTTTTGTTAAGCATTTTTATTAAAAAATATAAAGAATCGGCCTTTATTGACTAATGGGCTAGGTACCCATTAGTGCAAGGGCCCAACACACACATACACATTCCCCTTTCTAATTCGATTACATAAGTGATAATAAGGGTTTTCTAATCCAGTCGACGGAGTACCCTTCTGTTCTTCTTCTTGCTAGGATCGTCGCCCATGTCTGCATTTGTATTCTTTCCAAAATTTCATCAGGCAAATTGCATGCTTGTTGAAAGATCACGTTATTCCTGTAAAGCCAGATTTGCCAATTCACCGTCATCCATATCAATCGCCACAATTCCTTCTGATTCTTCTTTCTGGTAATGCCCATATGGCAGATATAATTGATCTCTGGCAATTTGTGTAGCACCATAATCTGTTCTAGCCAGTTGTATAACAACATCCAGAGTGTATGTGTCCAATTGCACAAAGCGAATAGGGGTCGATTGTTTCCGTTTCTTTGCAGCATAGTTTGCATATCAAATTCAGAGCACCCTGCTGAAAAACATTCCTTTTGTGCAAGTTTTCTAATGTTGGGATTTCACCCTCCAGTAGGCGCCAGTTGAAAGTTATAATTTGAGGGGAGCAATGCCTTTCCATAGAGAGGACAAAGTAGGCTCTGATATCAGCAATCCTTTGCTTCTTCTTATCAACTGGTATGCACTCTTAATTGTATAATTTCCTCCCCCTTCAGTATTCCATAACCAGTAGCCTCATGTACTATGTGTTCAGTAAGTTCTTGCTGTAGCTGTGCTAGGAGCGTGATCTCATACGTGAATAATTGTCTTCTCCATGCCCAATGCCAGATGTAATTATCACCTTCTAGCTCTATCTTTTCTGCTATTGTTTGATACTTATCATTATCTATTGAGTAGAGTCTGTTGTATTTCTCACAGAATTGGTTGTGTCCCATCCACTTATCCTCCCAGAATAATGTGTGCATCTCATTCCTCACAACCCGTACCACTGTGCTATGGAACCAATCCTCATTTCTCATTCGCTTTATGATTTGCCTCCACCAGAGTGATCCTCTTGTTTCTGAAATTCTTCCATGATCTTCATAGTAGATGCTCCTTGCTATTCTGCCATACTTATATTGTAAGATTTCCTGCCAGTAGCCATCCTCTCCTTGAAGAATCTTCCATCCCCATTTAAGAAGTAGAGCATCATTGAAGGATTCTACTTTCATTACTCCTAGCCCTCCATTTTCTTTCGTTTGATTTATCTTGTTCCATGCTATCCAGGGTATTTTCCTTCTTCCTTCTTGTCCACCCCATAGGAATTGTCTTTGCATCATAGTAATCTTCTTAATGATGAGTTTAGGTGCTTTGTACATAGACATAAAGTATACTGGCAGATGGTTCAAGACTGATTTTATTAGCACCAGTCTCCCCCCGAATGATAAATGCTTGGACTCCCATAGTTGAAGCCTTCTCTTAATTGCATCTATAACTGGATCCCATGTTCTCAGATTGTGTGTCTTGCTGCCTAAAGGTAATCCCAAGTATTTGGTAGGGAGTTTATCTACCTGACAGTATAGCATAGCTGCTAATCTTGCTTCATCAGATTGTGATAGATTGACAGAGTACAATTTACTCTTACTGTAATTTACTTTTAACCGTGACAGAAGTTCAAACCGCCTTAGGATGCTTTTAGTGCACTGTATGTCTTGATCACTGCCATTGCCCAGAATCAGTGTATCATCCGCATATTGTAGTGTTGTTAGGTACTGAGATCCCACTGGAAGTCCTCTGTCAAGTTCAATTCCTTTGCTTTTCTGAAAAACAGGCTTAAACCTTCAGCAGCTATTAAAAATAGGTATGGGGATAGTGGATCTCCTTGCCTTAAGCCTTGTTGAGGAAATATCTGATCAGTTGAAGATCCGTTGATAAGTATTGAGATGGACACTGTACTGATGCAGGTTTGAATCCATCTCCTAAATTTAGGGTGGAATCCCATAGCTTCCATCATTCTCAATAAATAGGACCAATGTATAGAATCAAACGCCTTTTTGAAATAAACCTTGAATAATGTACAGCTAAAACCTTCTTTCTTAGCTAGATCAATTCTCTCATTAGCGCAGAGCACGCTGTCCCCTATATGCCTTTCTTTGATAAATCCGGATTGACTTTTTGATATAATTGCTGGAATAACTTTGCTCAACCTGTTTGATAATAACTTGGCAAGTACTTTGTAAGCACTGTTTATTAAGGAAATTGGCATGTAATCACCTGGACCTAACTGCATTGATCCTTTAGGTTGTAGAGCAATAAATGAAGCATTTAGTCCTGGTATAATCTGCCTTGTATGATAGAATTCTTGAATGAAATTGATAAAATCATCCTTGAGTACTTTCCAGAATTTTTGAATGAAATTCAGATTATAACCATCCGGTCCTGGACTCTTTGATCCATTGAAACTTTTCACTACTTTACAAATTTCTTCTTCTGTGAACATAGTTGTGAGCATGCTGTTGTCAGCATCAGATACCACTGATGGTATTAAGAAATCCATATGCAACCATCCCTGATCATCTTTTAGTGTGAATACTTCCTCATAATAATTCTTGAAAATTGGTTTGACTCTTTTTACATCATCTATCCATTCTTCATTGTGGAAGATACCTTGAATCCCAGATATCCTTATATTCTTGTTAACACAAGTGTGGAAGTAATGTGTATTAGCATCTCCTAGTTGCAGCCACTTATTTCTTGATTTCTGATAAATCATTGCAGATTGCTGTTTTATCAATAGCTGCAGCTTTGACCATGTAGTTTTTCTAGTTGCTGATTCACTTGCTGTCAGAGATCTGATCTTTAGGACTTTGTCTATACTTTCTACTGCTGCTGTCATACTTTTGATTTGTTCTGTTACATTCCCGAAGACATTTTATTCCAATTTTTCATCTTCAGTTTTAAAGCTTTGAGCTTTTGTTTCATAATGTACCCCTTGTCTCCAGTGAATACTAGCTTGCTCCATTCGTTTTCTATCATATGTACATAGCTTTTATCTTCTTGCCAAACATCAAATACCTTGAATGGGATAGGTCCCCAATTTTTCTGTTTTTCTGAGAACATCATGGGGCAATGATCTGATATAGTTTTTGGTAGTGCTTCTTGCTGGAGCATTGGCCATTTACGGGTTCATTCTTCATTGACTAGTATTCTATCCAACCTGCTACCTATCTGAGCATCTGAGGTAGACCAAGTGATTTTTGATCCCAACAATGGTAGATCAATGAGCTGAGCATCATGTATAAAATCTTCAAAAGCTTTTCAAAAGCTTTAATCTCATTTGCATGTACTCTTCCTATTCCAATCTTTTCATTTTGTCACAGAACTCAATTAAAATCACCAAGAAGACAATAATGGGACAGTTGTATCAATTGCAACCTATTTAGGATGGCTTCCCACAATTGCTTCCTCTGCCCAAAGGGACATGGAGAGTATATAGATATTATGCAAACTGATTGTGTATCACTTAGACATTCCCCCTCAATTCCTAAGGCTCTGGGTATCTCCCAACTTCTGATGAGGTTAAAGCAATCTCTTCTCCAACTACATAAGATCCCACCTGAGTTTCCAATAAAAGATTGATATTTCGTATCCCACGGTGTAGATCCCCAAATTGTCTTCATTACTTGCTCATTAATCTCCTCCATTTTTGTCTCTTGTATACTGATCATTTGAATGTTATTCCTAGTGACTCCGTTTCTTATATGTTCCTGTTTGTGCCTCATGCCCAATCCCCTAATATTGTAGGATAACAATTGCATTAATCTTCCAATGTATCTCCTTGCAGGTCCTGAAGGAGATCCATATCATCAGAGTGTAGTGTTCCCTCATTCATTTGACTGGTAAATTGTGTCTTATATATATTTTCCATTTCTGAAAACTTAGCCAATAGCTGGGCTTCTCGGCCTTTTATATTAATCCCTAGTTGTTGGCCAAATTGTAACAGTTGGAGAGATCTCCCATCTATATTGACCATCACTGCCTGATTTTCTTGAAGTTTTTGTTGAAATTCTGTTTGTGCTGAATTTTCTACCATTTTAGCTGAAGATTGATGTTCATCTTCCCCCTGCATATTCTGTGCTTCATTTCTTTCATCCCAAGATTGAGATATATGGTCATATCTATTCTGCAGCCTTCTTTTGTTTATGTCATAAGATGTACTTGCAATATTTGACATATTTATTGATGGCAGCCTTACAGGATCAGGGTTGCTGCTGGGTTGTTGTATTGTTGATGAAGAGAAAGAGCCCAACCCAGTTTTATTATCCCTCTTTGCTTCTCGATACCCAGGTAGAGATGGGAATTCTACTTCAAAATTTTCATTTCCATCCTTTTCCAATGAGATGCCTCCTGCCAGACTTTGTCCTTTCCTTTTCCATACCATCGCCACTTTTTTCTCAGCTACCCATTGCGCTGCATGGTAACTATTTGTCTATGGTTCTGCCCAGTCTGTCCACTCTGTGTACCTTGGGACACTTGCCTTCCCCCTTGCTTCACCATTAGCCAGAGCAGCTTTGTTTTCAGCAAACAATCCACCTGCTTCTTCTGATATATGTATTGAGTACTTCTTGCCTCCAGTCATAATTTCCACATAGCTAGAAATAGGACAAGATATCCACGTTTGAATCAATACTCCCCCAGCCCTGAAGTGTTTGTTGCTCGAATATTCAGTGTCAGTCATTAGATATTTGCCCAGTTTACGAGTTATCCATCTATAAAATTTGTTTCCTTGATAGGAAATAGGCACACCATCTACTATAACCCAGCAGGATCTTTCTATCTCCATAGTTTCATCCTTTTCAGTCCATGGTCTAACTCGTTTTTTGCTCTGCGCAATGCTAGAATTGTATTCTGTTAGAAATTTCTTTTGGCATGCTTCATCTTGGAATAAGATCAGATACATATTCCTGCTTTGGAGAGGCGCAATAATAATATTCATGTACCTCAAGCTTTCTAGTAGCAGTTCAAACTGCGTTACATTCTTTCCATCAAATATCTCGAAGATCGTTGCGCAGCTAAGCCAGTTTAATTCTTCCCTAGTTGGATTGAAAACTTCAGCTTTGCTCTCTGCTTTTATTTTCTCATATTGTTTCCTTGGTGGGGCTATGTATGCTTGAGCTCTCACTTCGTGGTCCCTTGAGTAACGTGGGTAGCTCACCTTAATCTTATAGTTACCCACACAAATGCCATCAAGAAGTCTATCCACATCACATGTGTTGCGTTTGTACATGACAAATCCAGCTTATGGGGTATATATACATCAGTACATATACCGTAATCTCTGAATACCCTAAACATATCAGCAGATTTACAGTCATTAGGAATGTTGGTGAAGTATAGCACCATTGAGTCTTCTTTCAACTTCTGCGATTTTTTGATCTTGCAGTTTTTTGTTCCATTCTACCATTTCTCTCATTCTATGTTGCTCAGCTCTTCGAATCATTTGAATATCTTTTGCTCTGCGCACCATTTTTGATTACTATGATTGTATATAAATGCAATACCTTGGAGAAGAAACCTTGGAGCAAAAAAAGCCCGACCCGACCCCTTCAGGTGAAGACCCTCCCGGAGAGGGATCAATTCCGATGAGAACCCGCCCGGCGTTATGCCTTCCATGCTCCTCCGACCATTTCTCCGGTCATATAGTCACACGTAGTCACAATTCAAATTTGAACTTAGAGAGAAGCTAGAGAAAAGTCGCTAGAGAGAGAAGCTGCCTCTACTGAAAATTATTTGATCTCATAACAAAAATATACTCGTACAAAGATCCGAACTAATAAAAAATGAGACAAGGCAACTTCAAAATGTTATATGCTATATGTTGATCAATCCTACTTGCTTATCCTCAGGTACAAATATTTTGAAAGTACAAAAAACGACAATCTCCAAAACAAAATAAAAACAAAGTTGATTATAAACAAAATTAAAACACGGGGCGCCGAAAAAATCAAAAAGTTACCTTGAAATCTCTAATCAGGGCTACGGTTGAATCAGGGAAGCGGGGCTATAGGGTTGCGGGAAGGGAGGCGGGGTATGCGGGAAGGGAGGCATCATTGCGGAGAGTGGAGGATAGTTTCCGTTTGCGTCTCTATAGGAGAAGGGGGCAGGGAAAGGTTTGCATCCCGTGGGAAGGGGTAGGGTATTACTGCGGAGGTAAAATGTAAATTGTAAGTGTAATGCATAAAACTGAAACCAACATTTTTTTTAGTTTAATTTGGCGAGATGTACACAGAAACCGCTATAAAAAAAACTGTGGTTCCGCGTTCCGCCCGCTAAACATTGTGGGATAGGATTTTTGTTCCGCAACCACGTGCAGAGCGACATTTTTCGCGTCCGTTGAACAGGGCTAAAGCAGCTCTAACTACACTCTTTTTTTTACATTCCTCGTAACATGTGGGTGTAGTGGAATTTTTCATGTCCATTGGACAGGGCTAAAGCAGCTCTACCTATACTCCTTTTTTTTTTGCATTCCTCGAACATATCTCAAGATGTATCTATGGTAGGTTCTAAAGCAAGCCCAACAATCTAGAAACATGAAAATTGTATGGAAAGAAGTCGTCGAAGCAACCCAAACTTTTGAGACCATCTAAAACAAGGACACAACAAATCTCCAAGGCAATTCGGGAAAAGGAAAAAGGAAAAGGTTCTTGAGTTTCCTTTGGACAGAAGAATAGACCTCATTTTCCTTGTAGGAGACCAGTTGAAATTTGCAGTTGGGGCATTTGACTGAGACAAAGCTTTGCATCTCGAATCTATACACGAAACCTTTTTCTTAACTACATGCCAATTTTTTCATAACTAATTTTCATTATTATAATTTAATTTAATTGCACAAGAAGTTTCATTACTAGTTTTTTTTCTATAGACCCAACCCAATTATATTCTTATGGTTATTGTGACTAGGGGTGTTTTGTATCTATTAAAAATTAAATTATTGTTTTAATTTTTATTTTTTTAAAATTATTTTTAAAATAGTGTTTTTAAACTCCAATTTTGTTTTTCAGTAAAAACTTCTTTTTTCAGAGGTATATAAGAAGCTATTTTTTCTACTTCTAATGACAATTTTGTAAGTAAATAAAGTTCTTTTTAAAAATTTGACTGTACATACTATTTAATTATCATAAAATTTTGAATGCAAATACTATTTATATAATTTCTTCCTGTTTTTTCATAGTTTTTCCTAGCACTCAAAAATTACAAAATTAAAAGGAGAAGTAGAATCAGAAAGAGAAGTAAAATGAGAAGCAAAATAAGAAAATAACTATGAGTATAAAATAGTGTCTAAGTATTCTTATAAAAACTTGAGTTTAAAGACAAGAAATTGCAGTCTTCATTAATTTTAGAGTTAAGTGCCATTTGTGCTAGGGATGGCCAAACGGTTTCGGGTTTCCCGAAAATCCAATAATCGTCCCTTTCTGTTACCCGAATTTCCAACTTTTTTGGAAATTCGGGTATTCTAGATCCCGTTTATTTTTTGTACGGCTTCGGGTAATGGCCATACTCTTCTTGATTATTACCCATTTTTAGGCGACTTCAAAAATTCCCAAAATTCGTTCTGCCCCGTTACTCGAATTCCCACAAATTTTGGAAAATTTGGGTATTTAGGATGGGAACGAGAATAGATTTCTGGTCTCATTTAATTTTGGAACAGTTTTGGGTATGGCCAATACCCGTCCCAAATTTCCGTTTGGTCATCCCTAATTTGTGCGATCCTCCTTAGGGCTAATCCGCAATGAATATATATATATATATAGCCTTGGTTGAATTTTGAAAAAATAAACAAATTAGAAGCTTCCAGTTGTAGACCTGCAAGATGGGAAGAGATTTTAGAAGAAGAAAAATGCATGAAGAAGATGAACTGAAAAGAAGAGTTTTTCTATTTGATTTTTTTTCTCAGTTAAGGGCATCATTTTTATTTTAATACTAATATTAAGGCAACCACTAGAAAATAATAGGCCCATTTACTATTACTCTCTCAAATTGGGCTATTCTTAATATTATTAAAAAAAAAATTATTCTGCACTAAATTTTTAAAAATGAAGTTGGAATTAGGCCCATCATTTTTGTTGGGATGGACACTCGCTCCCTCTCCCCAGCTGTGCAGTCCCGGATGCGCTGGTTCAATGTGGGGCTCTAGCCTCTTAAAGAAATCATTTATTGTTAAAATAAATCAGTATATTTTTACATATTTCAAAATCCTTAAAAAAAATGCTTTTAATTTTGGAATATTCTATTTTTTTATAATTAGTAATGAATTCATTAAAAAAAATATTTTACAGAATTTGATTAATGTCTACCCAGTTTGGGAGATTCATTAATCGCTTTTGGAATATTCTATGGCAAGAGGAGAACCATAATTCTCTCAGAAATGATATAGCACACGAATTTTTGAGTGCACGAATCGCAAGAATGGGGCAAAATGACTATTTTACCCTTGTGTTAAATAGGAGCGCGGTGTTTAACACGAGGGCAAAATAATCAGTTGCCCCGTTCTTGCGATTCGCTATATCATTTTTCTAATTCTCTCTCTACTCTATATTTATCTCTGTTTCATTTTCCGTCTCCCAATCATCCTTCAGTTGAATTCTGATTTTCTGAAAAGTGTCTCTGATGATGCATGCATCAGATTGGTCCAGTCAAATTTTTGAGGCACAAGTAATCACTTTCTTTTCTTTTTCTCCTCATCAAAGACATCAATTCCCTAACGTAAGCCTGAAAAATCAAAAGCAGAACCTGCAACACACATCGTCACTTTCTGGTGCTCAATTGTTCCTCAACAGTTGGTGACTCATTTGATTGGGAGGACGGTGGGCAAATTTTTTGTAATATTATATTGTGACTTTTGAAATTTTACTTCACTCTGGTTAAGATACCGTTTTAATAAAACAATGTTTAAGATAGAGAATTGACCAAAATTCATGCATGAGACGCTGATCAGTTCTACGAATTCAACCCCATAATCCCGCCGTTAACAGAAAGAAGGGAAATTTAAATTATCGTCTGTAGAATGGAAGAATCAGCTTTACGAATTGATCCCCCAAACTTCTTGGGGTTTGGGCTGGCGATACGAGATTGGAGTTGGCGACAACTTGTTGAAGTAAAAAAATTTAGAAATGTAGAGGGTTTATATATAAATAGCAAATATTACTTGAATGAGGCCTTTTGGGGATATCAGCCCCAAGAATAAAATCGTGAGGGATGGAGCCCAGAGCGGACAATATCATTCAAGTAATGTTGGTTTAGGAAATTCTACATGGTATCAGAGCGTGGTTTACCGTGTGGGCCCCCCATTGTGTGTGTGTGTCGTGACACCTAGAAGAGGTGCACGCACGGATGTGAGCCCCACGTAGTGAGTTGTGACATCTAGAAGAGGTGCATGCCCTGGAGGTGTGGCCCGAGAGTTGGAGTTTGGTAGC
>JAOWBN010008391.1:0-11083 GCA_028565015.1 Pinguicula moranensis | reverse complement strand
TATTTGGTTGATTTGGACAATATGACTTGCACTTGTGGTATGTTTCAATTGACAGGGTATCCTTGCTCTCATGCCCTAACTGCGATAGGATTAAAAAGGGTGAACATGGAGGATTATATTCATGAATGCTATAAGAAGGAGACATATATGAGAGTTTATGGGAATGCAATTCATGGGGTCCCTGGATTGAAGCACTACATCAAGACAGACTATGTTCCATTCATTCCACCTGAGGTAAAAAAGGTGAAGGGAAGACCTAAGAAAATGAGGAGGAAGGGTGAAGATGAATCGGCATCTAGTTCAAGTCTAAGAAAGGGTCTTCTGATGATATGTTCTAATTGTCTCCAAAAAGGTCACAATAGGAGAAGTTGCAAAAATCCATCGGATTCAAATGCAAAACCCTACAAGGTTATTAGTATCTCTTTGTTCTTAGTATCATCTTTAAGAAATTTATTGTAATTTATTAACATTAGTTCTTAATGTTTCAGCCTCGTCCCAAAAAATCCAAAAATTCTCAAAGTGAGGTTCAAGTCTGGACTCAAGATGCTCCACCTTGCAGTCATCCTGAAGAAACTATTGCAGATTAGCAGGTTTGGTATGTGTAAATACTAAAACATAATATTTATTTATCCTTTTGGTCTTCTTATGTTCAGTTGAATAAAGATCTAACTTCTTGGAGGATGAGATATTATCTTCTGGTCATTCGCTTGTTGTTTAAATATTGTTGTATAGCTAATATGTTACTTTTTGGTTGCAGATTATTCTCTGGTTGAAAATTAAACTTGCAGAAAGTTCTTGTGGGGAGCTGCGTTGTAAATTAAACTTGCAGAAACTTTTGACTGGGGATGTAAATTAAACTTGCAGAAACTTTTGGAGTCATGTTGTTTTTTGAATCATGCTATGGTGTATCAGAAGAACTATGATGATGCATTGTACGCACTGTCCAGTGTTGACTAGTTTAAGCTAGGATGATGCAATGTTGTTTTTTGATTCAGGGTTTGCATTTGGACAGCTTTCTGATTTTTTATTCACTGGATTTTGCTGGTTCTAGTAGAATCTGTTTTTCAATGTTGAAGGAAGATTTTCAGAATTTGTTTGTAAAATGTGCTAAGATGCACCAACAGCAGCCATGGCTATTACATAATTAAGAAAGCTAAATCAGAAGGGCAGTCTTTGTTGCTGAAATGTGATAAGGGGGAAGCCACAACATGGCAATTGTTAATTAAGCTAAATGCTTAAATTGCAGGACTTGATAATGAAACAGATGTTAGAAATGTCCTCCAACAACTTGTATCACTTCTATTTATACTATGCTTTGATTTTTGTTCAAGAGATGATGGAAATAAGGAATGATAGAGCAGCTGACCTAGCATAAAAAAAAATAGAACCAGTGTATTTCTGTTAATTTGTACATCTAGCATCAATAGGCATTAAAGACACAAAATCAAAAGAGAACTTGCAAAGTTGAATATTGTTTATGAACATTGACATCCTGCTCTCTTCGATGGTTACCTTCCTAACCGTTAAGACACAAGCACCAGCAGCTTCCAAATGAAACCTTAAGCACGTTTCCTCTCTCATCTTCGTTATGACATTGCAGCCACCAATTCACAGCACTAGAGTTGAGAAGTCCATTGCAGCATCAGATCCGGGACCAACTCCAACAACCGAGTCCAAGGATGAACAGCCGCAATCTTCTCCTTCTAGCACATCATTAACTGGACATCAAGAGGACATAAAAGAAACTTCAGAACCTTCAGACAACATAAAAACAGCTCCTACTCCCATTCCAGCTCATAACCGCTAGCAATAACAAGATCCAATCAGAACCCCTTAACATTCTTCAGCTCCTATATTTACTCCAAAGTCCAAACTCAGCAGAAAATGCTCATCAGAAAATTATGAATAATCCAAGCAAAAAGCTCGCAGGCAAAACCAATACAGCTCCATCAACATTGTAACCTCTACTTCTGTTGCAAGTAAAACTACATAATTTCGTGATAATCGAACCATTTATAGATCCCAGAATCCCAATATATTAACAGCATTTAAGCAAAAAAGTACAAATTGCAACATAAAAAACAACTTCAGTCAATTATATTAATTTATTCAAGCACCCCGGCAGAGAAGTGAAATTACTTCACATGACGGCGCCCGCCCGTGGGGCAGAAACTACAGCCGAACAGAAGAACCCCCGTTAGCTGGAAAACCCTTCTTCACTCAGACTCAGCGCTCTTTGCCGCCTCCAATTCCAGCCGGAGAGGGGAAATGGCGTGAGGTCGCCGCTTGTTCCGCCAGAGAGAGGAGGATCCGCATGTTCGAATGAAAGAGATGAGGAAATGAAAGAAAACTGGTCGCGCGAGAGAGAAGAAATGGAACGAGGGCAAAATAGACTTCTCCAATTACGAAATCTTAACCCAGTCGCGTAGGCGCGCGTAAACTTTTCTCGGGGGCAGTGGGGTTTTTTCGGATTGTACAGGGGGTAAAGTAGCTCTTTTGAAAGTATAAGGGAGTAAGTTGGCCAATAGTCATAGTACAGGGGGGCTAATGGCCTTTTACTCAAGCAACTCCAATCAAGCTTTTAATTTTTAATTTTTTAATTTTTAATTTTTTATATTTTATATTTTATTTTATCAAGTCCTGCTGGCTCAAGTGGTGAGCAACTAAATCTCACAACTATGAGGTCCAGGGATCGATATCCGCCTGGGTCGCAAAACGAAAATAATCTCTTTATATAATTACAAGGATAAGGCTGCGTACATCAAACCTCCCAAACCCCAACTTAGTTGAAAATATACTAGGTAAAGTTGTTGTTTTTACTTAATGTTTTTAGGGGTTCCATAAAAAATTTTAAGGGAAAAAATAAAAAAATTTAAGCGGTGATTTAATCTTTTTCCGTGGCAATAATTTAGCTATTCAAAAAATTATGAAAAAATAATAAATTTACAAGTGATCTATTCATTTTAATTCAAATGAAAAGAACAAAAATAAACTTTGACAATAAAGAAAAATTACTACATGTCCTATTCATTCTAGATAATCTATCAGTCAACAAAACCATCTATATAATCCTTAATCAACGGAGAACATGCCCTTGTCTAAATCAAGAATTGAACTCTAAATACTATCGGAATGGACTTCAATACTGCTAAAATTTTCTGAATAATGCATTTATGCAAATCAAAGTAAAGAAAGGAATGACAAGCTTCAGAATTCAAAACATTCAAAGAAGCTGGGTCACATCCCCCTACATGATTTATCAAAGGAAATTGAAGCAAGAAAGCATCTTTCTAAATGACAATTCAGTCTAATGACACAAAATCCACAAATTTCAAAGAAAATTATTCTCAATAATCAAAATCGACACTCAATCAACCTAAAAATCTACAAAGATAGACAACTCCACAAACACTCACCCTTTCCTGCTCAAATTTCACCATCCCAAAGAAAGGAAAACATTAAACAACACACAAGTCTGACCTTCAACCAATAAATGAATTAGACAGGTAGAGAGATGGGTAAATGGTCATTTTTTGTTGTGGGTTGTTTATAAAAGAAGACACGAACATGAATAGTCTCAAGTTCCACCTCCAAAAAAATACATATGAATTCTTTCTAGTTAGCTGTAGCGCCATTATTCTAACGTCGGAACTCTAAAATGGCTAGACTCAATACACTCTAAAACATTAGGCCCAAGGGCGGAGGCCCGGCCTAGCCCCCTACTGGATCCGCCCATGCCTTACTCCAACTTGTGGCCAACGCTTCCTGATCCTGCAAAACAAAACCCATAAAATGTGTTAATACCGAATGCACTGGTCTCACAGTGTAGATTTGTCCTTCATTGTTGGGTTGCCATCTCCAGCTATCTTTCTCCTCTGGATTCAGCTGTGTACCAGCAATAAGAGTTTCTAAGACAGGGATTAGTAATACTTCGTATGTGAGTAAAGATCTGCCCCAGTGCATCAGCTAGATGAGCTCTTCGCTCTCTGCACACTTTTTGCAACCACAGTGGAGTTTTTGTCCATAGCGATTGAGTATAATTTGTCGGAGACATTTGTTAGGCATCCTAAAACAATCCACACGGAGTGTCAGAATAGCGTATCCTCCCCACTTCCAAAGTGTCTCCTCATATTGCTGCTAAACCAGAATGTTGAACAAACATGCTTGCAAAAGTCCTTCCACCATCTCGAAGAGCATCCAGGTGCTAGGATTGTTGTCCAATCACAATGTAATCCTTCTGGTTGCAAGTAAAGTGATTGGATTATCCAACTCAATAGACTTTCGAGTTCAGTTATAATTTTTCATATCCATTTACCTAACAAGATTAGGTTGAATATTTCAAGATTCTTGATTCATAATCCTTCCTTATCTACTTCGTGGCAGATTAATTTCCATTTCACCCAATGGATGGTTTTATTTTCCTATGATGGACCTCCCCACAGGAACTTTGATTGTATCCTACGGATGTTTGCTATTACTTCCTTAGGTGCCTCGAATTCTGACAGAAAATATGTTGCCACCCATGTGAGTATGGATTTGATAAGTGAGATTTTCTCTCCAAATGCAAGGTAGACATTCTCCTAACTTTTAATTCTTTTCTGAAACCTTTCTATAACTGGTCTCCATATATATTTTCTCCCTAGATTTGCTCCCAGAGGTAGGCCAAGGTAAGTTTGCGGGAATTTGGCTGTTAGGCAGTTGAGGCCATCAGCATATCCTTGCATTTCCTGATCTGGGATGTTGATCCACATCACACAACTTTTGAAGAAATTTACCTATAGTCCGGATGTTACTTTAAAGAGTCTCAGAATACTCTTCATTGTTTGTACATTTTCCTCAGTTCCATCGCAAAAGAGCAAGGTATCGTCCGCATATTGCAGGTGAGACATTGGATTTTTGTTTTTCCAGAGACTCAATGGCGTCCACCTACCTATTGTTGTTTTTGTGTCTATTATTAGATGTAGACCTTCCATAGTGATAAGAAAGAGGAAAGGAGAAAGAGGGTCTCCCTATTTTAGTCCCCTCTGCATAGCAAAATCTCTTGATGGACTGCCATTCATAAGAACCGTAGCTGATGCTGTTAAGATACATTCCCACATCCATGATTGTCATTTCTAACTGAACCCAAACTTTTCTAGCATTCTCAAAAGATAGCCCCAATCAACCGAGTTAAAAGCCTTTTTGAAGTCCATTTTTAGAAATATAGCACTGCGTTTATTCCTTTTCATCTCTTCTATAATTTTATTGCAATTATTACTCCATCTATAATTTGTCTCCCTTATATGAATGTTGTTTGATATGGAGAGGTTATTTTTGACAGTATCGACTTCAGGCGATTTGTCAATATTTTTGACAGAATTTTGTAAACACATTTTTAAAACTTTCATGCCAAACCCTACGCATCTAAGATCTAATCGCATGAATATTCGATCTAAGGCTAGGGTTGAACAGATTATACCTCAATTCGATGTTCTTCTTGAGTTACGGGATCATGCAACACTTCGACATCCGTGGAGCCTCCAAAGCGCAAGGACTCTACCACGTGCACTCCTTGACGAACAAAGACGAGGCTGCTAGACGTGGCTCTGCGTGAAGTCGCAGAAGAAATCATGCGAGAGAAGTTGTCGCGAGTGAGAGAGAAAGATGCGACCGAAAATCCCCTTAATGCGAGAGAAATCTTTTCTCGCCTTTTATACCTATTGTATTGGGCTCGATTAAATTGAGCCCATCAACCACATTGAGCTGGGCTCGATTAAATCGTGCCCATTAGCCGTGAGCTGTTCTCACAACAGTTTTCTCGAATTGGGCTCGGTCTCATTGAGGCCCAATTCCTCTCTTCAATTGGGCCATCGAATTAATCAAACCCAATTAGTTCAACCTGGCCCAAACTTGATCCATTCGCGAAACCCATCAATTCTGTCTCCCATAATTAATCTTCTATGCTTCAGTTCGTCAAATAGAGCGACCTAGTAGGATCCATATCCAGATCAGTAATAAATTAATAATTTATAATTTATAAATCATAATTTTATCTAGCAATGCATTATGATCATCCGATCCAGTAAAGATAAATCTTTATCCTTTAATCTCGTTTAGTAATAATTTCTTTGTCTCGTAATATCCATTAATTAGTTTTAAGCGTAGGAATGTGTCATCCTTAACCATCAATCACTTTTTCTTGATACTCAGTGCATAATTATTTATATGTGATTATCTCATAATCGCAAATACATGCATAACACTTATCACTGCATTAAGGGGTCCAGAGATATAACTAATCTCACATAAGATAAGATGGATAATGGTATCTTCTTGATCATTCATAAGTTCTAGCATGAGTCATGCATATTTGAAAATTACCTTTTATAGCCCTCGGTTAAAGCAGCTTTTGATAATTACATTAATCATCTAGAATAACAAATATCTCAGATAACATAATTAATACTATCTATGACTTTGCTGATGAAACAAACACACTCCATTGAGTAAGTCAACGTGGGTCATATCCAATACCATGTACCTCGTACACGCACATTCATGTGATTAAATAGATACATTGTATCAATGATCTGTGAAACATGATCATGTATTAATCCACTTGCTAGTCTTTATAATTATCTAGTACTCCGTGCTAATGATATAAGACAAGGGACTCATTTAGAGTTTTTAGTTATCATTCATGAAGTCTCGCAAATCGAGTCCTCAACTCGAATGATCCATGAAATACATACAAAAACTCGAGGAATAAAATGGTATAAATCATCCAATTCACAAAACTAACAAGTGCACCATCAATACGATTGGTTTTCTAGGTCACTATCCCAACAAGTACGATATGAGTGAAGTTGATACCTTTTATTAATTTGTCATTTTCATGAAATTGTTGAATGAAGGCGATAATATCAGGCTTCATAATCATCCAGTGCCGCATAATAAAATAAAAGTTAAGCCCATCAGAGCCTGGACTTTTATTTGATGCACAGGACCAAACGATTTTACATATATCTTCCTCAGTAAATGGTTTGGTTTGGGTTACATTACCTTATTCACTAAGTTCGTTTGATGTCGTCGTTTCCAAGTGGATCCTATCATAATAATGCCTCCTAAAATGCTTTTATCCATGCTTTTGCTTTATTCATATCCTCACTCCAGCGACCATTTATGTTTAGTCCTTTAGTTCATTCATCTGCCGATTTCTTTTTATTCACGCATGATAGAACTTTGTGACCTTCACATTCCTTAAGCCATGTAGTTCTAGATTTTTGGAATAGGATTTGGTCATGTCTCTAAAGTAGGACTTGTAGTTCCTTTTTATCCCCTTAAAGTTGTTCCGCTTCTAGGTCTGTTAGGTTTTGTGTTTCTGCCTTTTCTTCACATGAGGCAATTATTTGTTTCTTAAGTTCGATATTCCTTCCTACATGGCCAAAAACATCTTTGCTCCAAGTTTGGAGATCTATCATCATGTTTCTTATTTTTTCATGTAATTTGCATCCACTTCTTCCATTGATTATGGATTTTCCCAGGTTGTCTTAACAAATCTTTCGAATTCCTTTACCTCATTCCAACAGTTCAGCATGCGAAATGGGGTTGAGCCCCAGTCCATAGCTTCTTGCTTTAGCATTACAAGTTTGTGGTCGGATATTTATCTTTCTAGTGTCATCTGATGCAAGTTCGACCATGAGAGAAGCCACTCTGGAAAAGTAGGAACCTATCTAGCCGACTTGCAAAAGTATATTGTTCCTTACTGTGTGTAGAGCATCGTCTCTGCAATGGTAAGTCCAGGAGTTTTGTGTGTCTAAAAAATTGATCAAAATTTCGCATTTTGCTTAAGGGAGTACTCAGGAAAGGTTTTCGCTCATCCACGTTTCGAACTGTGTTGAAATCACCACATATACACCATAGTTCGTGGGGTTCCTGTTGTAGTGTGGTGAGTATATCCGACCATAATTGTTTTTTTGCTGGCAGCTCACATAGGGAATAGATATTTATGATTACTACCTCCTTCATCCCCAGTCCCCATCGACCTTTCATAGCTAACATACCATGACCTTCCCAACTATTTTCTAGTTCAAAATATTTCGGGTTCCATATACACAACATTCCACCCGAATTTCCCACCATATTCTTAATTTTCCATTCATATCTACTTGATGGCCACATCTGACTATAGTCTGTGAAGTTTTCTAGTCAGATTTTGTCCTGTATACAGTGCATTTGGATTCTTTGCTTCGTATCATCTCTTTTTCTTTTCCTCCGATCACCCAATCCCCTTACATTATATGCCGTGATGATCATGATTTCAAATTCTAAGTATTTTCCACTTCTTCTTGTTTTATCATCTCAATATTGGTTCTATCTCGGGTTTCTAATTGGTCGACTATTGTTATTACCACATATACCGGGGCATTATATGTCATATCAACCTTTTGACCCAACTCAATAATTTTTGATGCATCATGCTTTTATTTTAAAAACACATCATATTTAGCATTTAGACATGCAATTTCTTTTATCAAATATGAGTTTAGAGATTGCGTGCTTCCCTCCGCGACATTTCAACCTTCTTCGGAGTGTTTGTCATATCTTAGTAATAATCAGCGGTCTTCCGCAACCTGTCCCATTGCATTTATGCATTTTCTTCGACTGAGATCTTTTTTTCCCTATTTTTTTCTACCTAGTTTCATCCTGCAACAAGTTTTTTCCATTGGAATAAAGCAATTGAGAGTTTGGCCCTTGGCCCATTACCTCGTAAGGTTCCTTGCCGTCCTTTAGTGGAAGTGAAATTTGACCACATGTTAAAGTTCCTCTTTTTTAGTGATTGTTAAGTAAAGGCTCTGTATTGGGAAAACATTTAGTTAGGGTTGAGGCTCTAACTTTGGGAAGGTGCATGCCTGAGAAAGAAAGAGAGCTTGGAACTAAAAGGGATAATTTCTGACTTTATGCTCATTCTTAATCATTCAAAAAAATCTGTAAACTAGGGGCAATGTGATTATTTAAGGTTTATTTAATGATATAACCAGAATAATACAAATTAATTTGTTGTTACCAAATAGAATATAGCTGGTATTGTATTTCGTTTTAGTTCGAATATCAGTGAAAAATGTGTATCAAATAACATAAAAATTACTTAATTCGGAAGTATTGCCCTAATTATACCCGAATCAGGATTAAAATTATACCTATATTAAATTGGCCCTAGTAATTTTATATTCACTAAAACTTACGTTTCACAAGAAGGGTAATTATTATATATCCTTTATAGGTTATTAAAAGAGAAATGACTTACAAAGAAAAAGTTATAAAAAAAAAAAGTAAGACGAAAAAGGTTATGAAAGAAATTATTTTAATATTTTTAAAATTAGTGGTTAGAAATTAGAATCACATAAAAATTCCCAATAAGAATTAATACAAAAATGGTTCCACGAAAGAAAACTCCTCGACCCCACGTTCTCATAGGTGAACTGGGGAGAAACCCAATCTTGTGTATGAAGTTCGTCATTTAGGAACTGGCTATTTTGTACAGTTTTTGTAAGTTTTTAGGTAAATAAATAAAACTCAAATGATTTTTTTTAAAATAAAGGAATTATTACAAAACAATGGATTTCTAAATACACTAATTCCAAGTATTATCATAATGTGAGTAGATCTAAAGGCATCCCATAAATAAAATTAGCCTACGAGCCTACCACTCTTACATCTAAGTGCGTTGCTCGTGCCTAAATAATTTTGTTTAGATAAGTAATTTCATTATGACTAAAATAAAACTGGAATATTTACATTCGTTTATGAGACTTGGGGTATTCAGTACTCAATATTACTGAATCTACGAACCACTACAAACCACTAAGAATTCACAAATGAAACATCGCAACACAATTTGGGATAAGTGAACCAGTCGCAAACCAGAGTAAGCCTTCTTATGCTTAGAAATCCAATGCCATAGATTTATTTTGATCCATTCCTCCATTGAACTAAGACCTGTCAGTAAATCAAATCTGATTGCATTTCGATCACTCCATAGACTCCACACTATTGCCTATCATACGGCCTTCCAGATTTCAATCCCAGTTCCTCCAGGGATGAACGTAAACTCCACACTGTCAGCACAATTTGAGATATCTGAACCAGTCACTCGTGCCTAAATATTAATTTAAACCTACGCAATGAGGTAGTCAAATTGGTCCACAGTTCAGACCCAACCCGAAGCTACGTATCAATTGGGTATAAGGTTAGAAATAAAGCCTAGACCCGCAAGGTTATCGGGCCGGACCCGACCTCATGATCAAGACCAACGGACCTGTCAGGTCCAAGTTTGGACCCATATCCCGGATTTGCAGACCTTGACCTAGGCAAGTCAGGTTCTAGTTCGTATGGGCACCTTTATCTATATCTATATCTATATATTAAACGGGCAGTTGTCCACGTCACGGACCGACCGGTTACTGTTCACGTGTATTATTATTATTATTTTTTTATTGGTCCAACTTTTTTGACGTTCGACAGGAATGTTCTAGATTCATATTCTATTCTAACACATTGCTTAGGTGGCGGTACGTGGTTGGGTGAGATCAGAAAAATCGTACCTCTACCTTTGGCCCCAAGAAAATCTTCAATTTTCATTCCACACTCATTCTTACACGAGACAAAACAAAGCAACAGAGGTGTTACTGTTCAAAATCGTGAAACCAGTTCATCATATCTTGAGCTTCTGTATCAATTGATTTGGATTTTTTCTACTGGATCTCTGTAAAACAGCGACACAATGGATGAGGTGAGGGACAAAATGAAGGGGCTGATGAAGAAAGTCAACAAGCCATTCTCATCTTCTTCATCAAACAAATTCAAGGGCCCAGGAAGAGTTTTAGGGTCGTCTTCTCCGGCCCAATCATCATCATCGTTATCGTCATTGCCAGCTTCAAAATCTTCACCTCAGAAGACAAACAAAGTTTCCGAACGGAAATCGGATGATAAAAAACCCGAGATTCGGCCGAATCCGATTGGAAGCGTGAAGACTGAAAGTGGGTTTGATCCGTTCAATTCACTGATTACATCTGGGGAAAGGAATCAAAATGGGTATTCTCTG
>JAOWBN010008380.1:0-11086 GCA_028565015.1 Pinguicula moranensis | reverse complement strand
GAATTAAATGGATCACCCAGCATGACACGGTCATTTGCGATGTCGGATCGGCCCGACAACATTTAGGAATCGGACCAAGTCCACACGATATAGTAGGTAGGACATGTTTGGGCTTCACATCTAGGCATGGCGCATGACACAAAATCAAACCAAACATACCCAGTAAATCCCGCCCGTAGGTAGGGGTTGGGGAGGGTGAAATGTACACAATCATTTCCCTATCCCAAAAGAGATAAAGAGACTGTTTTTGTAGAGACTCCCCGTTCGAAAAATCTTTAAAGGCATGAGAAGAGGAAAAGAAGGAGATACAAATTGAAAAAAGAATGAAAAAGAAATAAAAAATAAAAGTAAATAGTAAATACATTAAAGAAAAATATAGGTACTGCTAAAGTAAATAATTACAACACAAAAGGACACATAGATCAATAAATATGGTGACATTGCCTTTAATCTACCTTACCTATCACAACTCACCCAAGATCAAGTATAGAGCTATATATCTCTAACCGTAATCTGTCATCGGCAACTCATCGTATCAGAGAGCATGTTCTCAAAGAGGTTCAGTTCTGCCAAGTCTAATCAAATTTGCTTCTCCTACGTCCTCCTAGGTTTTTCTCTCCCACGCCTTCCTTCAACTTGGAGCCCGTCACTCTTCTAACGGGCTCATTGACACATTTTTTGTGTACATGTCCAAACCATCGCAATCGCCATTCCCTCAATTTGTCACTGATAGATGTGATTCCCAACTTACTCCTAAAAACTGCATTCAAAATTTTATCTAGTCGCGTGTAACCACACATCCATCTCAGCATTCTCGTTTCTGCCACTTCAAATTTTCGCACCAGCGATAATCTCAGAGCCCAACACTCTGACCCATACAACATGATCGATCTTATAACTATCCTATTGCACTTCAACTTTAGGGGGGAATTTTTGGTGCATGACACGACAAAATCGTATTTTATTTTTCTATTTTTTTAAATATTAAGTAAATAATTTAAAACAAATAATTAAAATAATAACATAATAAATTTTTTGAAAAATGAACCATAACAAGCATGCAACACTAGAGTTACAGTGGGACTACATGGTCTAAAACCCATGCAGGATTCATTCGGATTCCATTAATAAATGGGCCAGGCCTTGCAATTGGCAACGAGTCAAGTTGACCCGACCCGATTCGACTTGCCTACCTTTAGTCATAAATGTTGGACTCCCTTATCAACAATGTCACTGCAAAATAGAAGCTGTTATTTCAATTCAATTAAAAACTAACATAATTGAATTATGTTAGTTATGATTAATATAGTAACATGATCAATAGTACCAATCAACACAAGAGAAAAATAAAGAAAACTCATAATTTTTATGTGGTCACACTTTTCTACCGAGACAAACTTCTAATAATTATGATGCCGGTTCCCAAATTTTGTAGGCCCATCTCCACATGCTGTTTGTCCAAGTATAGGTACAACTACACGTGTAGATTTTTGTATAGACACATGAATATAAGAGAGGAATATGGGTTAGCCAACCCCACCACACCACCACCCAGAGAAATTATGCATACCACTCCTAAAGTAGAAATGATATAGCGTATGAATGATATAACTCACGAAAATTGCCAAATGACCAAAATTCCCTCAAGTTAAACATTGGCACAGAATTTAACACATGAGTATTTTGGTCATTTCGGCACGTTCGTGATTTTCACGCGCCCATTCGTGCGTTCTAGCGCTATATCATTGCTGCTCCTCAAGTGCTCATCTATGGATGGCTAAAAAAATTTTTGGAGGTAAATAATTTTTTTAGAATGTGATAATAAATTACTTGTTTAATAGTCTTGAAAAATAATAATTTTATTAGTTTAAATAAAAATAAAAATAAAATTAAACTATTTAGTATAGTATAAAATTAACTTTAGTAACAATATATATAAAATTCAATAGTAATAATCTATATTTTAAATTTAATTTTTTATTTTGTTAGAATGATTTGAGTTTTGATATAATTTTTTTTTTAAAAAGAAAGGGAATACTTTCTATATCCTCTGTTCTCCAACACACTTACACACAATGGGAGGTGAGTTCTCTGTTCCGTACAAGAACAACCGGATCTGTCGAATGATAAGTTCAGTCTGATGCTCTCTTGCATTACGTCTCTTGCCTCGCTGGTCTGATCTTTCTGCTTCATCGTACTTATCGCTTTTACATGCATATCCACTCACATCTGCTCGTCACGCGCGTAGCTCGTGGTCGGCTTTACCCACCCTCCAAGACCCAACACGTGACCACAAATACCCCACGGCCCACACCTACAGTTCCAGCCCCATTGGACAGTCCACAGCGACGAAGCTCCAGTGAAATCGAGGCTTACTAAAATGCGAATTCTTATTCTTCACCACCAATAGTTAATCCCGTGGTGATTTGTGCCGTGTCGTGCCACAGCCGCCACTCTGCAATTCAGCGGGGTGTAACTGCGGAAAAATGGGGTCGTTACGGCATTTTATCATGCACCTCACTGTGTTCTTCATCTGCTCGTCGTGGGTGGTAGTGGCGGCTTCTGACGAGGAACCGGAATCGTCGATTTATCAAGTATTGAAGGATCACGGGTTGCCAATGGGGTTGCTCCCCAAAGGGGTGAAAAATTACAGCGTGGAGGATTCAGGGAAATTCGAAGTGTATTTGGATGAGCCCTGTAATGCCGAGTTCGAGATTAAGCTGCACTATGATATGAATGTGACGGGAAACCTCCATTACGGGAAGATCGACGGGTTGTCTGGGATTTCGGCGCAGGATTTGTTCTTGTGGTTTCCTGTGATTGAGATTCGGGTCGATATCCCTAGCTCTGGATTGATTTACTTCGACGTGGGCGTGGTGTCAAAGCAGTTTTCGCTGTCTTCCTTTGAAACACCTAGAGATTGTTTGGCTGCTCCAGCTCCAAATCTTCAGGAAGAAAGACAAATAACCAATACAATTTCCAAGGTTAATGACTTTTCATTGTATGTCTTTCTTTCATGTGTTTTTTCATTAAGGATTGTATGCTTGCGACTCTTGGCTTCTATCTGTTTGTCATTGGACTGTCTTGGCTGATTGTTGTTCTTTGGGTTAGTTGTGTTTTTCTTAATGGTTTGTTTGATCCAGGGGTTTGGTTATGCTGGAGAAGCATTCTTAATAGGGGAAAAGGGAGTTTGGTATGCTCATTTGTGGTTGTGTCCACTGCATAAGCTGCAGAAAAGACTGGATTTTTTCCCCTCACTGTCAAATCTTTCTGCACCTTTCAATCAAAAGTGATCTACCCCATATTGGCAACCTAAGAGTGTCCTGTCCATATGCCATTAATACAGTTGCTTTCTAGTATCTCAGCTTTCTTGAGTTTGAAGAGCATTTCTTGCAAAGATCTCCCTTTTCTCTTCGGATCAAAACATTTGAAGATATCATTAGATTCTAGTGATAATGATGATGAACTGTTTCTTAGTATATGCATGCCTTAGCTCTTGGCCAATTTATTTATATGTTCAAAGTTGAATCGCGAAAGGGGGACTGAGTGATGTTTTTATTCATCAGATTCGGCAAGGAAAGCTCCAATATAGATTTGATGAGAACGATGCTGCAAGGCCGGCGTTGTAAATTTTGCTGCAAAGAATGACGCACATCAACTCAATCATGTTTTGGATTTCCCATTCTTGTGTATAAATGTATGCAGAGTAGTCTTTACCCACGAGATCAATGTTTCTTTGTTTTTTGTGTGCCTTATTGGGGTTGCATTTATAGCACCCGTCTGCAAGGTAGCCATGAAGTATACGTACACTGTTATGATCATCATACGACTGCAAATGGAGGCATATAAGGATTGCAGGACGATCATGGGGAAGAATAAGTTGGTCCAGGAAAGAACAATAGTGGAACCAGCTTGCATTCGAGGAATCAGGCGACAAATTCGCCTCCTGTGTTTGCTCATTGCTTCGCGGTGATGAATGTGGACCGGAACAGGATTGTTGAATTCATTCTCTTTTTTTGTAGTATCAGTTTTAGAGACAATAAACACTTACTTTCTACGATTGCAGGAAATAAGGAAGTATTGAAACAGAGCTGTTCTTTCTTCATTGAGTTGTAACTGTATGTCCGAACCTAATAATTTTTCAATTTACCAGCTTTGTACTAATCTTGTTTCTGCTTGCAGTTCAATCAAGATGTGGGCGAGGTAAGAACCATAAACCAGTTAATCTTCTTAAATTAGTGCAATTCAATGGCTTAAAATCAAGACAATCACTGGCTCAAAGAGCGTAGGTAGATTAAGCTTTCGATTTAATGTTGAAGAACTGCTAGTTTTATAGTGGAATGATATGCCATTATCTGTATCAGACGTCATGATGGCAGATGTTGTACCCTTTGAATGTGCACCTGGATTTGTGTTGGCAAATATAATTGGAGATGATATATAATGACTGTTGATGTCTGGTTCTGTTCCTGCTGAGATCATCGTACTGCCCGGTCTGGATCGATTGGTCCAGCTTGATATGTCTATTCATGTTGTCTGTCACTTCGGCACCAAACCGTAACAAGAATTACTGTAGCTATTAATGATCAAATGAACGAGATCAGACAAAATAAATACAATCTTCTTATTGCATGATCCGCCAGCATCCATCTATCGCCAGTCGCAATGGTCGCGATTAGCCCTGGGCAGCGGGTGCAGAATTTTCGCACCCGCCCGCATTCGTTAATTCCGCGTTCGCGTGGAATGCGGTGCGGATGCAGATGAAAAATTTGTATTCCGCAAAGTTATGCGGGCGGAATGCGGAAAGAAGATTTTTTTTCTTTGTGGAATCCGCATCCGCCGCATAAATTTATATATATATATATATTTATTTATTTAAATACAAAATATATGCGGGCGGATTCCGCGGGGTTCCGCATCCGCCCGCACACAATTTTTTATTTATTTTTATAGGCATATATACTTACGCAAAATCTGCGGATTCCGCATCCGTCCCACCCGCGAAATTATGTGGAATCCGCATCCGCCCCACCCGCGAAATTATGCGGAATCTGCAAATTCTGCATCCACCCGCCCGGGAAATTAGGCAGAATTTGCGAATTCCGCATCCGCACGCAAAATTACGCGGAGCAGGCGGATGCGGAATACTATTCATTGCGGGCGGATGCGTAACCAAAAAATCAGTTTTGCAACCTTCGCGGGCGGAATGCGGAACGGGCGGTTCCGGTTCCGCCCGCTCCGCTGCCCAGGGCTAGTCGCAATAGTGGTAAATTTTTGCCACCCACTACGTCAGCAGCCTCCACTTTTCTCCTCGCTGGAAAGAAACGAAATTCGTCCGGCTGGAGAACTCCGCTTCATTCTACGGGAACCCACCAATAGCAATGTCTCCACTGCTAGAAAAGAGACAACATGAGGGAGAGGAATTAAGGCACAAGATTATCACACCTCATAAATTCCTCTCCACCATTGTCAACTTTGTCGGACTCATTTTCCTATAAGATGTACGTGTATACACAATGAGAAGAATAACAAAAAATCATTTTGATGAATGCCTTGTCTATCAAATCCAATATGGTATCAGAGCGTTCGGCCAAAACGTCTCTTCATTTCTCTCTTTCTTAAATCTCATCATCTACATTTAATCGCCAAAGCCAATGGACGGCGATTCAAAGATCCCGACTGCATTGCCGAAAGCAAGCCATGCCACAGAAGATTTCTCCAAACAACTCACTCATCTTCTCAACCAAATTCATAACCCTGAACCAAACCTGCCAATTCACATCAACATTAAACTCACGAATCAGAATTACGCCCTTTGGAGCCGTCTTGCCAAAATGGCAATCGGTGGCAAAGGGTTACTTCATCATCTAACCGACGATCCTCCTCCTCCGACAGATTCAAGATTCAAAAGATGGGAAAAAGCAGACTTGAACGTATGTTCAAACCTCCTCAACACGATGGAACCAACCTTGGTGGACAGCTACGCATCATATCCATCCGCCAAAGCAATGTGGGACGGCTTGGTGGTCACTTACACGAGCGGCAGTGACTCGTTGCAACACTACGACCTTTTGGTCCGTGCAAACCGCCAATCACAAAATCAAACCGGCCTCGAGGAGCTCTACACAACAATGCAACAAATCTGGCAAGAAATGGATCGCAAGCATCCTAATCCCATGAAATGCTTGGAGGACATTGCTACGTTTAACCGATTACAGCAAGAAACTAGACTATTTCAGTTTCTTGCTAGTGTTAACACTGAGTTCGACACAACCAAAAGAGATTTACTCAAGATAAATCCACTACCATCCGTTGAAATGGCGCACACCGCGTTTTGTCAAGAAGCCGCCCTGCTTCAGATCCTGAACCTAGGTCATCATAGCGGCGACAACTCAACAAACAGTGTTGGCAGTGGATACACGGCACGATCTTGGTCAGAAACGGTGCGAAACGACACCAAATCATCCTCCCGAGCTCCTGCTGTAGATAGATCAAAGTTATGGTGCGATGATTGCAAGAAAAGTGTCCACACCACATATCGGTGTTTCAAGAAAATTGGCTTCCCGGAGTTGTATTTCAAGGACAAAAGCCATCGTCCTGGAGCGATGGTGGCCACCATGGGGAGTCCTGATGCCTCAACTAGCGGCGGCGGCCGGCCATCTCTCGTTGACGTTGGAGTTGCCGGAACTGTGCAAGGATGCGACAATGGTGTCAAGAGCGGAGAAGCTGCGGGAAACGAAGGTGACTTTCTTGAACCCTATCCATATGAAATGTCTGAATTACCATACTCCTTACACGTTTTTTTGCAGAACAGCCCTCCGCAACTTCTGAAATCATGGTACGCCCCCCGGAGAATCAAGGTCCCTCACATACGTCCCTCCAGAACCAGGAAATGATGATACGGCCCTCAGATTTTTTGGAATTCTCAAAACAAGCCCCAAAGCTTCCAAAAATGCCTTCTGGACCCCCGAATGTTTCCAACCTTCAGAAGCAGTCCCTGGACAAATTAAAACCACCATTACATCCTCCAAATTTCACAATAAATCCAAAACATCCCCCTTATTTCCGAGAAACTCCAAATAAGCCCTCAACCTCCAAACAATACCGAAAATCACCCAGCCACAAATGACCAAAATACCATCAAACACATGGTGCAAAATATTTTGTCCCCGGATGTTTTGACAACTCTCTTGATGAACCTATCCCTACAAATAATGATTACTCACCAGCTTATTCCATGCCAGTTCTCCGCACTGTTCCTGAAACCCGGTGGCTCTTTGATTGTGGAGCGACATATACAATGACAAATAATGCTACAGATCTTGTCGCTCACACAGTCCCGAAAAAAATCGATTCACACTGCCAATGGGGGCGTATCATATGTCACGGGCGCTGGAACAATTCAAATATCGCCAAACTTTACACTATCCAATTACTTATACGTTCCATCGCTATCCTGCAAATTGCTATCAGTTTTGTCGTGTCCATTTATCCTCATTTTTGTCTCATACAGGACTTTCGGACCCTGGGGATTATTGGACCTGGCACTAAAGAAGGCAAATTGTACTATGTTGCTGAAGCCACTACACTCGACACTGCTATGTTATCTCATGGACAAGAGGATCCAAATCTATGACTATTGCATCGTCGACTGGGACATCCGTCAGTTGATTATATGAAACTTTTATTTCTGAATTTATTGTTGAAAATAGCTCAGTTTGTCTGCAATACTTGCTGTCTCGCTAAAATACATCGTAACTCATATTTAACGAATAACACTTGGGCTACTTCTATATTTTCATTGGTACATTCTGATGTGTGGGGACCTGCTCCGAGAACAGTCCCAAGTATTTTTCGATATTTTCTATTGTTTATTAATGACTGCACCCGAATGACCTGGGTAAACAAAAATTTGAGGTGTTTTCCAAATTCGTTGAGTTTTATACTATGATTAGCACTCAGTTTCAATGAAAAATTCGAGTATTGAGATTGGACAATGGAGGGGAATTTGTCAACCACTCCATGAAGAAATTTGCTCTTGATCATGGACTCGTGCATCAAACTACTTGTTCACACACACCTCAACAAAATGGTGTTGCGGAAAGAGAGAATCGGATAATCCTGGAAATTACAAGAGCTCTCATCATCGAATCCCAAGTCCCTCCGTCCTTCTGGATCGAAGCTGTTGCCACTGCAGTTTACCTCATCAACAGATTACCGACATAAATACTCGACTTTAAGACTCTGATCCATCTGTTGGCGACCTATACTGAGGTACCTACTGCTTTAACGTTAGTACCCAAAGTTTTTGGTTGCGCTGTATATGTATATATATATATATATATATATATATATATATTCAGAAGGCAGAACGAACCAAATTGGATCTGTGTGCTCTGAAGTGCGTGTTTGTTGGGTATGGCATTAATAAAAAGAGATATCAGTGCTTCCATCCAGAAACCGGTTGGATGTTTACAACAATGGATTGCAATTTTGTAGAGGCGGAATACTTTTATAGTAGCCCCTCTAGTGGACCGGGGGAGACAGTACATTCAACTGATCCACTACCGTGGCTAATTCCTACTCCTATTGATCTTACTACGTCCCTTGATCTCTCATTTAGTAGTCTGCCTTCTGATGACTCATCCAACTGTCCACCTATTGAAAACATAGTACAATCTTCGCCAACTCCAGTGCCACCATCACCCCCCTCCGAGGATCCTGAGGCATGTCCTATTGATACAGTGCATATACTTGAATCTCTTTCTAGTGTTCACTCTGACATTGCAGAACTAGAGACTTATAAATTACCTGCTCGAAGCACTCGAGGGATTCCAGCCAAACGATACGAACCGGATCATATCTCCCGTCAATCGAAATATCCCATGGCAAATATGGTCTGGGGGAGCCTGCCTCAAACTGCCAGAGCATTCATCATGTCAGTATATTTAGAAAAAAATTCCAAAAACAGTTCTAGAAGCTTATGAGAGACACGAATGGAGACACGCTATGGAAAGTGAAATGAATGCGTTAACAAAAAAATGATACATGGGAAAGATGCATACTTCCAGAGGGAAAATGAATGGTGGGATGTAGATGGATATTTAACATCAAACATAGAGCTGACGGAATAATTGAAAGATATAAAGCTCGGCTAGTTGCAAAGGGATATACTTAGACATACGAAATTGACTACTCGGAGACTTTTTCACCCGTAGCCAAGATTGATACTATTCGGGTGTTATTATCAATTGCAGCTAACAAGGACTGGCCATTACATCAATTTGATGTTAAGAATGCATTCCTACATGGAGATCTCGAGGAAGAAGTATATGTGGTTCCACCCCCAGGGTTCTCACAGGAATTTCAACAAGGAGAAGCATGCCGATTAAAAAAAGCTCTGTATGGGCTGAAACAATCCCCCAAAGCATGGTTCGGGAGGTTTACAGTAGCCATGAGAAAATATAGATACAAACAAAGCAACTCCGATCATACACTATTTCTGAAGAAGAGAGGAGAACTTACCACATGCTTGATCATCTATGTGGATGATATGGTCATAACTAGAGATGACCGAGAGGAAATGGGGACTCTTCGAAAAAATCTATTCAAAGAATTCGAAATGAAAGACTTATGAAGACTATAATACTTCTTGGGGATAAAGGTTCTAAGATCACTAGATGGAATCTTCATCTCTCAGAAAAAGTACATCCTGGATTTATTAGCAGAAATAGGAATGGTTGATTGTCGGCCAATCAACTCTCCAATGATGGTCAATCACAAAATGAAGATTATTGATGGGGCTCCACAAGCAAACAAAGTAAGATATCAAAGGTTAGTTGGGAAGCTGATTTATCTATCTCATACTCGACTTGATATTGCTTACTCAGTAGGCATGCTTAGTCAATTCATGCATAATCCACAAGATGATCATATGGAAACTGCCTTGAGAATTGTATGATACTTAAAAGAAATGCCAGGTAAAGGAATAATCTTTAGAAAACATGGGCATCTAGATCTCCAAGCATACACTGATACTGATTGGGCAGGAAGTCAGACTGATAGGAGATCTACCTCTGGATACTTCACTCTTGTGGGAGGGAACTTAGTAACTTGGAAAAGCAAGAAACAGAAAGTGGTATCACTCTCTAGTGCCGAAGCTGAGTTAGGTATTGCAAGAGGACTTACTGAAATATTATGGATATGAAAACTGATGGCTGAAATCGGTTTTCAAGTACCTCAACCTTGTCCATTGATGTGTGATAACAAGGCAGCCATAAGTATATCTGAAAATCCAGTCCGGCATGATCGCACGAAGCATATAGAAATTGACAGGCACTTCATAAAATAAAAAATCGAGGATAGGACTATATGTCTTCCGTTTGTGCGATCAGAAGAACAATTGGCTGATGTACTCACAAAAGTAATAATAGGAAGTGGGTTTCAAGAAATACTACACAAGTTGGACATCGTAGGCTCGATGACTCAACCTGCGGGGGAGTGTTAGAATAGATACAACGTGATGGAGAGGAATTAAGGCACAAGATTGTGATCCCTAATTTTCAGGGATCACAATCACACCTCATAAATTCCTCTCCACCGTTGTCAACTTTGTAAGACTCATTTTCCTATAAGATGTAGGTGTATACACAATGAGAAGAATAACAAAAAATCATTTTGACAAATGCCTTGTATATCAAATCCAATATCCACCACCATGCCTCTGCATATAGAATACTCTTAGGATACTATCTTGGTACCCATATAAATCAACGTCCTTTCATATGAAGTGAACTTATCTTGTGATCGTTAAAGGGATTTTGTAAAGAGAAGAAGTTTTAGAGGGTGTTCTATGTTTGCCCAAGTGTGTTCACCTTCATCATTTTTTACAAAGAAAGTTGGGCGGTAGAGGAGGGAAGGGAATTTTCTCTACTGTCGTTTGGACAGGACCCTAAGATTGCATTGGAGGCAGACGAGAAAGTGGATTGATGTGAATCGAATAGTACATTTTTACTTAGACGATTTCATGATGGTTTTGTGTAATTTACACTCATTTAGGTAGGATCTAATATTTTTATGGCATGAT
>JAOWBN010008369.1:0-11086 GCA_028565015.1 Pinguicula moranensis | reverse complement strand
AAATTTAGGAGATAAGGTGTTTTAAATAAAAAGTTAAGAGGTGATTTAAAATGGGATGAAATTAAAGGAGCCAAATGCACTTTACAGTTTACCCATTAAAAAAAAGGACAAACAGGAGTTTATTGCCTATTTCAAAAATCAGAGGAAATCATTTTTATTGGTAATGATCGAATTTGTTAGAGAGCCACACTTGGTGGTTGAAAATGTTTAAGCTTTGCTCATAGTGCTTTCCACTTACTTTAATTAGGGTCCAGTTTTTGCCGTTGAGTTTTAAAATTGTACTTTGACTCTCCTGTTTAATTTTGGCTAATCCAAATTTGTATTAATGGACAAAAATAAAGTACATAAAACTTTGACTTTCCTGTTGTGCAATAATTGAGTGGAGATCAAGAGATTGGGGTTATCCCCAATGGACGATTACTCTCGTAATTTAGCCCTTGTTTTGTGCAGTCTTCTTAAAATTATAATCCAATTATAATCACATTTTTTCAAAAAATAACTCTTCATTTTTTCAAAAAGAGTTATTATAATCCAATTATAAGCATAAGAGGTCTGCGCAAAACACCCCATTAAATGGATTGGATTGAATTGAATATGGTTATTATTTTTCAAATACAAGTCATATAATATCCAATCCGATCGAATTGTCTCCAATAATTTTAAAAAATAAGCCTGCATGATATGATAGTATTAAAACAATAATTTTTATAAGATTAACCTGCAATTACTCTTTCTATTATTCACTACATGCGTAATTTGATATTAAGCCCCTGTTTTGCGCATATGGAAAAGAAACAATCTCTTTTACGTATCCCTTATAATTGGATTATAAGCACATTTTTTTCAAAAAATAACTCATCATTTTTTGAAAAAAGATTCTTATAAGCCAATTATAATCATAATAAAACTACACAAAACACCCCCTAAATAACATATTAATTTGAGCGATATTTATTAATTTGATTTATATATTGTTAAAACATATTATTTGGATTGATGTAGCTATTGTATTTTTTTAAGAAAAACAAATCTTTTCAAATTTTTTTGAGAAAATAAAGTAAATGAGTGAGAATATGAAGAATAATTGCGTTGTTTTTTTAATTAATATCTCCGTAAAAAGGGGGTCACTCATGGTGCCGCAGAATTTCCTTAATCTGAAGTCGATAGCAAGGATTCTTTACAAAATATTCCTTCTTTTTCTTATTTTTATCTCTCCTTTTCTCTCCTCTATTTTCCTCAATTTTTGGCACTCTCTTCTTCTATGAAAGAGTCCTATTTATAAGAAATGGATTGAGACACTTGTCCTCTCTTTGAAAGTAGATTGAGAAACTTGTGCTTGGGGAGGTGGCATGTCACTTGCACATAGATTCCATATATGTCATGATATTCATTCACAACATTTCCCTTTTAATATCTATCATATCTCGTTAAAAATCTAATTAGGAAAAAAATCCTAATTAAGAAAAAGAGTAAATAATTTTATCAGTTTCCTCTGTTGGACACATCATTGAGCTTTCTTATTCCGATCTCTTTGATCAGCTTTTCAAAAGTTGCAGTAGGTAGTGTTTTACTAAATTAATCAACAAAATTATCACTTGATTGAATTTGTTGGATATTGATGTTACATTTTTCTTGAAGGTCACGTGTAAAGAAAATTTTGGGTGATATATGCTTCGTTCTATTCCTTTAATGAAACATTATTTCAATTGAACAATGCAAGCTGTATTATCTTCATAAAGAATAGTTGAAAGGTCCTTCTTGGTCTTCAAGCCACACATTCCACAATTATGTTGGGTTATGGTTCTTAACCAAATGCATTCACGACTTGCTGCATGAATTGTAAGGATTTCTGCATGGTTGGAGGAAGTAACGATTAATGTTCGTTTAACAAAATGGCACGAAATAGTTGTACTTTCACAAGTAAATAGATAACCTATTTGAGATTTAGTTTTGTGTGGATCTGATAAATATCCAGCATCAACATAACAAATTAATTGTGGATTAGATACAATGGGATTATATAAACACATATCAATTGTTCATTGAATATACAGAAAAAAACTTGTCTAATTCCATAATAGTATCTTCTAATTGGAGAAGAATTATATCTTGATGGTAAATTTATAGTAAATTATATATCAGGTTGTGTGTCATTAACAATATATATTAGTGCTCCAATTGCACTAAGATATCGTACTTAAGGACCAAGAAGTTCTTCACCGTCTTCATGAGGGCAGAATAAATCATTTTTCACATTAAGTTATCTTACCACCATTGGTATACTCAATGGATGTGCTTTATCCATATAAAAATTTCTATGCACTTTTTCAAACTATTAGATTGATGCACAAAGTTTCTTCTGTCAAGTGCTCAATTTTAACACCTAAACACAATTTATTTCAAGCTTTTCATGATTTACTAGACTTATTAAATAATGAAGTATGATTGCATCCATCCCATGAGAATAAGTCTTTTATAATCAATGTCTGGTATTTGGGTAAAACTTTGCGCGACAAGCCGTGTTTAATATCCATCCCAGTATATAGACTACTGGTTCAAAAACTTCACTTTTATTAAAAAATCGAGCTCTGTAGCAATTGATTATTTTCATTTGGGCCAATCATATCTATGCTTACATTGCTCCATAGATGTAGGTTCAATATTCTCATTTTCTATCATTATATTGTCTGTTATATTATAAACAAAAATATCGTTAATTTTTATTTCATTTTGATTCCATCCTTTTCCCATTACGACATAATTTATGGAGATTTTTTTTATTTTTAGGTGCTTGAATTTCTTCATTTATGTCGTTTGCCTCTTCTAGAGTATTACGGATTTTTGTTGGAGATTTTATTTCCTCTTATGGACAATTATCTTTATTTGTTCATTTTCTTTGTCGATGATTTCTATCTTTGGAACTGATTAGTCTTTCATGCTTTATGCGTGATTTAGACTCATTTTCAGTAAAAATTCGTTCTTTTGGGACATTAATTCTAACACATTTGGCAATTGATTTGTTAAATTTTGCAAATGAACAATCTTTTTAATTTAAGGTTCACATTGTCGAGAACGAAGATAAAAATGTGATAGTGAAAATCCATGCCATGATATTTTATTTTTCAGCTGTTTATTTTCTCTCCCTAACATTGGAAGAATTGATTCACCTAAATGACAATAAACAAATATTTCTGTAAATAAATCTCCAGTTGATGGTTCTAAATATTTAATTAGCGAGTGAAATTCACATCCAATATATATTCTCATCCTCTTTCGAGGAACCATCTTTGTGTGTTATGGAAGAGTAATTAGTATAACTGCTACACATTCAAATATTCTTAGATGGGAAATGTTTGGTTCTCGATCATAAATCATTTGCATTGGGGAGTAACTTGTTTATCTTATACTAATAAGTGTTGCTGCATGCAAAATTGCATGTCCTCGAGTAAATAAGGAAGTTTACAATGCATGCATTGATCTTACAATCTGTTGAAGGTGTTTAATGAATAATTCAGCCAAACCATTTTTTGTATGAATATGTGCAATAGGATTTTCAATTGTTATACCAGTTGACATATAATGGTTATTGAAGCTTTGTGAGGAAAACTCACCAGCATTATTTAAGTGAATTTTCTTTATTGGAAAATCAGGGAAATGAGCTCGCAAGCAAATTATTTATACAAGGAATCTTGCAAAAGTTAGATTGCTAGTAGATAATAAGTACACATATGACCATCTAATTTATGCATCAATCAAAACCATCAAATATCTAAATGGCCTACAGGATGGGTATATAACTCACATATATCTTCCTGAATTCTTTCTAAAAATGTAAGGTTCTCGTACCCAATTTTATTTAATGAAGGACTTATAATCACGAAAATGATATAGCGCACGAATTTAATGCAAAAATATCACAAGAATGATGGTTTCACGTGTTTAACACCAATCCCATCTGTCCATTTGGTGTTAAACACATGTGGCCAGTCATTCTTGTTTATTCGTGCGTAAAAATTCGTGCGCTATATCGTTTCTCTTACAATCAATATCCCTTAAGAGCAAGTAGCACAACAAAATTCATTGTTTTGGAAAATCTTCTTATTTTTCGTTGAATGACACATGAATTATCTATGATTTTTTGCATAATAAAGAACTATTATTATTGTTGTGTAGTACAATTCATAAGACATTACAGGTAATATTTTTAAGATATTTTTTATCCAAAATAATTGATGTAATAAGTATTCTTCATTCTTTTTGCCTATTGTCTCGATATGATATTTATTTAAGCGAATATATCTAAAGCTCAATAGATTTCGCTGATACTTAGATGAAAATAAAACATCATCAATTGTAATATTTGTCCATTGTGGTAGTACAATTTGTGTTCTTCTGGAGCCTTTAATCAATATATCACTACCAGATATTGTATTAACATAGGTTTCTCTTGTAGATAGAAAAGTAAAATATTTTTTTATCGTTAAGTATAATATGTGTTGTTGCACCATTGCAATACACTCATCTTGCTAATTTGATTTGGATAGATCCATAGTCATCTTCAATAAATAAGTAAAAGTAAGAAATAATAAACGAAATTAAATAATATTTCATTACCTATAATAAAGTTCTTATTATATGATAAGTAAAGCGTAACACTAGGAATTGAATAAAATATAAAGAAATTTAGATATTTTCGTCACTATTCATAGGATCTAGATGGACAAAAAAATCAGCAATATCTAAATTTGTCATATTAAATTTGACATGAAGGAAATCATCTTGAAAAAATCATTTCTACATTCTGCATTGATTTTGAGCAAAGTTTGTCTCTACATTATTACCTTTAGCTTTTATTGAAGTTTGATAAAAATCTACAAGGTGCTTTGACATACGGCAGGTAAGGGAATAATGATTGTTCATCCACATTGATGACATACATTTTCTACACTCTTGTTGCCCAGAGATTTTTTGGTACAACTTTGAATTTTTTTTATTTTTCTCCTACTTCTGGTGGTTATTTTTAATTCTTGGGATTATTGCAGCGACAGTAATGGCGAGTTCCCCAATTTTCACGTCTACGACCATGACCATGAACACAGTGGATACCTTGGCTACATGCTTTCACATTCACTTCCGGGAACTGAACTGAACCACTAGGGTGTGATTGATGATTTTTCATAAGCAACTCGTTATTTTGTTCAGCTGTAAGAAGACATAAAATTAGTTTATAGCACTTTTTAAAACTCTTTTTACGGTATTGCTAGTGCAAGTGTATATTAGTGACATGAAACGTAGAGATTTTTTTTCTAACATATCCTCATCAATAATCTTTTCACCATATAACTTCAGTTGGGAACTGATTTTAAACATGGCTGAATTGTATTCGATTTCAGATTTAAAATCTTGTAAGCGTAAATGCAACCAATCATAACGAACTTGGAAGTATTACTGTTTTTTGGTGATTATACCTCTCTTTGATATTCTTCCAAATATTTGCAGAATCTTTTATAGTTAGGTATTCTATTTTGAGCCCTCGTCAATATGGTGATAAATTAACTTTCACCTTATCTTGTTGAGATGCTTTATTTGTATCTTTTATGGTGTCACCAATACTCATAACATTTAGATGAATTTCAGTACCGAGAATTCATGACAATTAATTTTTTCCGGTCATGTCAAGAGTTACAAGCTCAAGTTTATAAAGATTAAACATTATAACACTAATTAACTAATTTTACCTTGTGATAGTAGCTTGCAGTAGAATCGTGTTGATAACGTGTTTGAGAAAATAAAGTAAATGAGTGAAAATACAAAAAATAATCATTTTTCTTATTTATATTTCAGTAAAAAGGGGGTCGCTTGTGGCACCATAGAATTCCCTTAATCCACATTCTATAACAATTTTTTTTTACAAAATATTCCTTTTTTTTCCTAATTCTTTTCCCCTCCTTCTCTCTCCTCTATTTCTCTCAATTTTCGGTACTTTCTTATAGTTAGTCTTATGCTATAAAAGAGTCCTATTTATAAAAATTGGATTGGGACACTTGTGTTAATAATTGATTATAGCAAAATGACTCTAATAAATTTCAGTGCTTCTATTTAGTGAAGTTGCTGAAACTCAATATATCTAATGATGCAATGCATATTGGGTCGCAACGAAAATTGTCTCTTTGTATAATTACAAGGGTAAGGCTGCGTACATCTGACCCATAGACCTTAATTTAATTGGAAATATACTGGGTACGTTGTACGTTATTGTTGGATTGGGACACTTATCTTATCTTGAAAGTGGATTGAGACACTTGTCCTCGCGGAGGTGGCATGTCATTTGCATTTAATTTGCATGCATCTGATGATATTCATTTACACTAAAATTAATATTTTTTTCGGTTAAGTCTATACAAAAATAAAAATTTTGGATAGTTTTATGATTTAGGGTTTATGGTTAATATTTAGGACTTAAAATTTGAAATTTAATTCTCATAGAGGCTAAGTTATGGTGTTTCATTTATGTTCAGGTTTGTGCTATCTTTATTGTTATAAGTCGTCTATACATTATTATTTATTTATTTTTTAATTATATAAAATGGAATTTCTTCTTCGAAAATTAAACATAAAAAACCAAATCTGAATTTTTTAAAATCTGATTATGAATTATTCGAACTGTTCGGATAAAATGTGAACATATCAGATACAGATTTTCTGATCTATTATGCACCCCTTGTTTTGGTATCTGAATTCTTGCTGGAGTCCATCTCGCACCATGTGGCACAAGGAAGACATCGAGACTCTTTTTCTTCAAGAATAGCATACGGTAAGTAGATTAGATGACTTTTAAGTCCAGTTTATTCATATTATAAATAAATAAATATATATATATAATTCATTTAACTTTTTTATATAATTCTCCTTATTTGTCCATTCCCGCAAGTCGCACCACCTAATTTTTTTATTGTATTTTTTAATTTTTTTTATTTACTTATAATGTAAATTCACTAACCGAAAATTGGAATTTGGTCGTTGGCCGTTGCCCCCCACCCTCCATCCAGAATGTATATCTCGTATTCTCCTAGTTAAAATGATATTGAATGATATAAATGGCCCAAACACGGAGAGCAGGCCCACTCGTATTAAACGAAGCCCAGCCCAGTTTGCCGATTGTGTGACTTAACTTAACGGGAGTCTTCAGAACAAGGATCTGTTTCCATCTCCAGCTGTCGCGATCCTCTGAGCTGTCTCCCGAATTGGTTAGCATCAACCTTCTTCAATTTGATCCAGAGTCTATTATTATCATTCGTAGTTATCGATTCAGTTTAGTCTTTGGATTTGCGATTAGATTTGGAATCATCTCCGTAAGCGTTTTTTATACGCAGCTTCGGAACGGAATAAACATATAACACAATTTTAAGGACTCTGGTTCTCATTTTCCCATTAGAGGAGTGTTTCCAACAAAAGGTCCCTAGGGCCCCATCGGTGGTACCTCGAGGCATAATAAGCAAGAATTCAGCCGTACCCTTTTCGACCTCAGACCAGTCTCTCGAAACACCCATTCACCAACCACCAATAAGATGAGTTGCCTACTCTTATTGGGCTAAAAAAAAGGGTGATGGTCATAGGAGGTTTATTAAATACTAATATTTTAATATGTTATCTCCTTGAGGACCGAATTGTCAAATTTTGAAAAGTCAGCATTAAGTTTACAATTCACAAACTCTACAGTCTACACGTCTTCCGTACTTTTTGGTATTACAAGTTGAAGTGTTGAACTTCATTTCTACAAATTAATATTTCTTTTTCAATCAAATTAATGAGGTGGGACGAGCGACGAGTAAGGATCCATTTGGTAACTGAACTTTTGTAATCCGGCTTCGCGGGTTATCCCTGGGTTACATTTTTTGTCCTCTGTTTGGTGGGGTCATGTCGGGATTACCAATTAGACAATTTGCTTGCTTGATATTGAGTTGAAAATGCAGTTTGTTTCAAAATGGGATACAATCGTGTGGTTTTACGTAAATGCCCCCGACGGTACATAAAAACATTTCTTCCCAAACCCTAATTCATTGTTCTCTTCCCGCATTTGAATTCTATCCTACTGTCTTCCCCCAACCCGATGGAGAACGCCATCGCCTAGTTAGACCGCCGACCATATTCGCCCTTCGCATGCACGCCCGTGAGTACAAGGCGTTGTTCCATCGCAGAGCAACCCCCAGTCTGGAAACCTTCATCGCCTCTTCATCTAGGGTTCCGCCTCTTCGTTCGCTGCCTATTGTTCTGCCGCTTCTTTCGCATCCTCACCGTGTGAACTTACAATGCTTGTTCAATATTGAGGAAGTAACGGAAGCATCATAGTACCAAATATCATAATGAAATTGATTCAAAAAAGAAATGTGGACATAATAAAGTCATTTCAGCATTACAATAACTACATCAAAATGCATAAGCACATTCATAAAGGTGTCTTTCGTGCACGTCCAAAAGATACAATAAGTTCGTCGTTTATGTGAGTTTGCCATCACAAAATAGTCAGATAAACTCTGTACGTCTTGCTACATCCATATTGATCCAATAGCAATATTGTCCACCATGTGTGAGTAGGTGATCAACTAAATGAATCCTGCACTCAAGGCTCAAGTCTTCATATGCATCCATCTGTGTCATCGGCTTGGTGGTCTTTTCCATATCTGTTTCAGGCTCCTGTTTATGCTCTTTCTTGGCAATGAGTTTTTCAGCCCTAATGAATAGGTTATCCGCGTTCACTAGTGTGTCTCCTATCCTTTTGGCTAATCTAGGCTCATCCGCTACCTTTGCTCTCTTACGCCTACAACGGCTTACACTCAAATCACTGTCCATACCCGGTGGTGCTTTATTAGCAATCGAAGTCCTCATGGGCTGTCTCGTCAATTTCTTCATCTATATCATGAACAAGTGAATGGATATCTATTGGTATCGCGTATGAATCTTTTTTTGCCATTTCATGATCTTTTGCGCTAGACCCAGTAGCCCGATATTGGCCAAAGAGCTCGTTCCACAACTCATAATAAGGGAATGACTTGCCTATCAATGCAAAATACTTGTTAACCTGCAAATATTAATGAAACGTCAAAAACCATGTGTGGAAATGGAACAAAACAACAATATTAATGTTGGAATTAATTGGTCGATAATCTTGCAGGATTCTCACAAGATTGGTTAGTAAACGTTTGGTACTTAAAAACCAGTAAAGAAAACGCACAATTTTAAGGCCCGTGGTTCACCGTCTCCTTAGATCCGGCTAACCCACGTTGAGCTTCGGAATTGGATGCTCTCGTAGCTTTTATAGATTTCAAAACAGTTACAAATATTCGATCTACAAACCCTAATCTCAACAAAATATGCAATGTCTACACAACATAAACAAGAGATTAAGATATAGAAGATACTGTCACCAAAAGAAGAAAAGAAGCAACCAATTTCGCACAATACAGATTCCACAGATTCCAATTTCTCTGAACTTGCTCTGAGAAATCAACCGAACAGCTCCAATCACATATCAAACTGAAGATCTTCCTGAGATAATCAAAACTAACCGAACAGAAATCAAGTTTTCTGACTAAATCTCGCCGGAAAGCAAGAAGTTTGCCGGCGAAGTGTAAGCTAGGTCAAGAGAGTTCGAAGGGAATTTTCAAAGAGAGAGAGACAGTTTTCCAGAAAATCGATTAGTTTGCACAGTAACCGAAACAAACATATTTATACTCTGATTCATTCAATCACAGCCATTGAATTTTAAAGATCAACGGTCTCAATATACCCTAGTCAAATAACTCTTCATCACTTAATAGCCGTTGATCAACTGAAGATCCAATGGCAGACAGTTTATATACTAATCTTCAACGAGACACACTTATTTTTAACAAAACACACTATTAACTAACACCAATCACAATTAAATCACAAACAAGAATAACATTGTAAATTTACTAACAAACTTAAAAAACTCAGAACACAATTTTGGTATTTTACATTCAACAACATGCATCGATTTCGCAAATCAAACATAATGAAATCACCAATCGTTTAATTACGAATAAATAACAAATAAATACTATACACATATTATTTATCATGGAAATATAAACTCTACACAAATTTATTTTCTAATATTTTCTTATTCAATTGTTTTTCTAATAAACTCTTCACATAATAATATTTATTCCATCTTTAACGTTGTCAAAAGATTAAGTGGAAAACCTTCTAAACAACCATCCAAAATAGTTGCTCAACATGTTTATTTAACATGTTTTTCCAACAGAACATAATAAAGTTTAACATGGAAATGCATGTGTTACTAAGTCAAAGAGTGATAAGCAGAACAGAACATCTTCTTTTTCACCTGCGATGCGGCTTACAAAGTCAGAGTCCCCCATATAAACTTGGAAATGCATGTGTTACTTGAGAAACAACAAAAATAGACAAGGATGGTGTGTATTGTGGTTGACTTGTTGATGGTTTTATGGGATTTGTGGTGGATACCAAACAAAATCCAATTTTTCAAATTCTAGGTTTGAAGCCATAAGTGATTGAGAGAGTAAAATTAGATATTTGGATTTGTATGAAAGCTCGTGTCCGGACAAAGCATGATCTTACACTAGTGGAGGCAATTCGTGAACCCGACATTTGCTTTAATTTCTAGTTCCGATTTAAGTAGTCGGAGAATAGTTGTACATATTAGGCTTGGGCAGCAAGAGTGGAATTTTCGCACCCGCCCGCACCCGCATCTGCCTAGTTCTGCGTTCGCACAGAATGAGGACAGATGCAGGGTAAAATTGGGTTTCGCAACATTTAAGCAGGCAAGCGCGGAATTAGGGTTTTCAAGCTGGCAGATTCTGCGCCTGCCCGCAAAAGTTTTGGTAAAATCGTGTTTGCACGATTTCTTTCCAAAAAATTTCACTTTTGTCGAATTCTCTTCACGTAGCGCCCCAAAATCTCCTCTCCTCTCCTGTCGAACTTTCTTCCCCCGCCACCCTCCATCTGTCGCTCGGCGCCACCAACCCGCGAATGCCTTAGCCACTGTATCAGTTGTGTCTGTTGTTCTAGCGTAAAAGAAGTT
>JAOWBN010008358.1:0-11087 GCA_028565015.1 Pinguicula moranensis | reverse complement strand
GCAACACCAACTGAACTACCAAATCCAAATTCAGGTCCTGAATCTGATAACATGATTGCAAACAAAGAAACTGTTATCTTCCTTCTTGATTCATGAACATCTTCTCCTCCTTTCTTTCCTTATTGTGAACCCATTGAACAGGAATCGATGGAGTTAAGCTGAATGATGGCCGTCTTGTGCTTGCATACAACACTATCTCTCGAGGTACACTAAAAGTTGCAGTCTCCACAAATGATGGCGACTCGTGGCACGATGTTGCAACGCTAGAGGAGATGGAGGGAATGGAGTTCTCTTATCCTGCAGTTATACAAGCCAGCGATGGTTTGGTCCACATCACTTACACGTATAATCGGACACAAATTAAGGTAGCTTCACTCTTTCTTGATCAATATATGCTTATTAGTTTGGATTAGTGGTAGTCAAACGGGCGGATGGGCTGAAAATTCCATGGCCTGCCTGTTTTGAAAAAAAAAATGGGTCAGGCCCACTGGCCCATTTTGTAAGCCGAGACGTCCTGCCTGCCCATTTTGTATTTTTTGTATTAATTTTTTAAATATTTTTTTATAATGTTTTTAATATTTTTTATTTTTTTATTTTTAAATAATGGCCCACCTGTTTTTCAAAATTTGAGCCCGGCCCACCCATTTTTCATACAAAGTCCGACGCCCGTTAAAAAATGGGCGGGATGGGCCCGCTGACCCATTTTTTTATGGGCAGGCCGGGGTGGGCCATTGCCGAACTCTAGTTTGGATCATCTTGGATTCCTTTTTATTGATACTATTTTTGCCTTCCAGCATGTTGCCTTTCAACCAGATTAGGTGACAAAATTGGGCCAAGGATTCTGTTTTCAAGCCAGGTTCTTTTGTATTTTTTTATGGTATGTAAAAATTCACAATAAAAATTGAGTTTGGCCTTAGCCCCCAAATACAAACTCACTATCAGATCAAAACCCTACCATGAGTGCTGCTTAAATAAACTCATACAAAGACGGGATTGTCGTAACCAATTTGTAATAATAATAGCAGCAGGTTGTTGTTTACCGACAGCTAACATCCAATACCACACTTGCACCATGATATTTTCAATAATGTTTGTCCCCTCAAATTGAATCTCGACCGTGAATTATTGCATGCCTTCCACAATATCAATATGGTACAGTGCCATATGAATTGCCAAGTGTCCTCCGTGAGTGCATAAGCCCCATATAAGCTGCAGGTTCTTACACCAGTTTGCATCACAGTTGTTTCTTGTCCATATAAAATCAATTATTTTCCACAACGAAAACGCTGTAGATTTTAAAATAAGCTAGAAATAGATTAATATCTGCCAAAACAATTAAAATATTGAATACTTATTATAGAAAACTATAATTTGTTTCATTAAAATATGTTTATTCGAAAACTTTTTTAAATGAAACCATAAACGACTCTTCTACTCGTCGAACACTACGTGGTAGACGAAGATTTGCATGGTGTCTGTGTCTAACTAGTGGCCTCAACTCAACCAACAAGGTTGGAGTATTAAATCTGGATTTGACAATTATATATTTTTTTTATTCCTTTTCTGATGAGCCTTATCATGTGCACCCAAATTGGACGATTGGCCTCGGAATTTGGAATTTGCCATTTTTAGAAGGCTTTTTTTTTTCAACCATATTGACTGAGTCATGTTTGCGAGAAAGACATTGATTGAGCATTTTTGCAATTAACAATCGAACACCTTAATGTTGTGCCATTCGGAGAGGCCAAATAATTAAGGCGCATTGATGAAAATGGTAATGTTAGACTGCGGGAGAGAATAGAACATTTCAAAGTTTGGTTATTAGAAGAAATGATATGGCGCACGACACACTCGTGCAAGACACAACATATGACTCATATATGTTGTGACACGTGTCTAACATCTCATCAAAATGTTATATTTCATTCCTCCGTGTTTCCCTCAACTGCTTATTGATGAGATGGGTCGTGTGTTGTGTCTTGCACTAGTGTGTCGTGCGCCATATCATTTCTCGGTTATTGGAGATAGCCGAACACTTCGAATATTTTAGATCCAAATCTCATTTTTTTTCATTTTTTCCTTTCTATCTAGCGTTTGGTTATCGTTTTTGGAGATTTCAAATGGCACAATTCAACCGGTCCAAGAATCCGAACTGTGCAGCCGTTGAATTGCCCCACACCCCCGGTAAGGTTTTTTTGATATTTTTTTTGAATTTTTATGGTATTTACAAAAATTAGGTTGTTAATCTTAGTGAATTCGATATAATTTATAACTATGATTGATGTAGTCTAATTTTTAGAGTTTATTTGTACTTATTGGATTTAGGGTTAAAGTTTTAAGTTTCTTGGGTTATTTTTTTCGAATTAGTTGTTACTTTTTGGTTTAAAAAAATGAATAGTAATTATTAATTTAATAGTTATTAATATTAGTTTATTATTATTGTATTTAATTAGTTGTTAAAATTACTTTATGGTTTAAAAATATGAATAGTAATTATTTAATTAATTAATAATATTACTTGAGTAATCTTATATCTTTTAGGGTTTAAAAATAATAGTATTTAGTAACTAATTAATTATTAAAATTAGTTTAGTAATCTTGTAGTTGATATTTTATTATATGAATAATATTTTATTAATTTATTTAATTATTGAAGTTTGTTTAGCAATCTTGAGCTAATTAGTTGTTAAAATTAGTTTCTTTAAGGTTTAAAAAATGAATAGTATTTATTTATTTAATAAATTGTTAATATTAGTTTAGAAATCTTGTATCTAATTAGTTGCTATTTTATTATATGAATAATATTTATTGATTTAATTATTTTTTAATATTAGTTTAGTAATCTTGTATCTAATTATTTGTTAAAATTATTTTAGGTTTAAGAAAATGAATAGTATTTATTTATTTAATAATATTAATTTAGTAATCTTATATCTTATTGGTGGTTAAACTTACTCTGAGGGTTTACAAAATAAATAGTGTTTATTTATTAATTAATTGTTAGTATTAGTTTAATAATATTGTATCTAATTAGTTTTTTTTATATAATAGTATTATTAATTTAATTAGTTATTAATATTAGTTTAGTAATCTTGTATCTAATTAGTTCTGTAAATTACTTTATGCATTAAAAAATGAATAGTTTTTATTTTTAATTAATTTCTAATATTAGTTTAGTAATCTTATATCTAATTGATTGTTAAATTCCAGTGCTTATATTTAATGAAGTTGCTGGAACTCAATACATTAAATGACGAAATACATATTGGGCCGCAACGGAAATGACCTCTTTGTATACTACAAGGGTAAGGCCGCGTACATCTGACCCCTAGACTCCAACCTAGTTGGGAATATACAGGGTACATTGTTGTTGTTGTTGTATATCTAATTGATTGTTAAACTTATTTTAGGATTTTAAAAAAATAGTATTAATTAATTAATTGTTAATTTCTATCTGTGTGAATTAATCATTAGATGTGCAATTTATTCGTGTTTTGGCATATCATACACAACAGAGTGGACGGAGTGTACATCGTCCGGTCCAGGGCGAGGTTCTTGTTAATTTAGCATATTATCGTTGCACCTTTGTTATTAAACATGATAACACAAAAGATTCTTTGATCGATGATAGACGACTGATAGATAAGCTTATAATATATGATCGGGTACTCTACAAGTTTTTCAAGGACAAGGAAAATATAATATATGATTGGGTAAAGATCATCTTAGAGATATGAGATTTTAAGGGGAGCACACCAATGTGCCTATCACAATAGATAAGCATTTGATCAGTGCGTTGGCTGGTGGCATCACCGGACGCATACATTTTGGATGGGGCTATCAAGAGACGACCATGACGCTTCAAAATGTTTTGATAATGTGCAACTTCCGATAGATGGTAGACCTGTGACACACAATAAGAGGTGTTTGTATACTATTGTTACTCAAGACTAAGTAGAACAATTGTTTAGCTTTCGACCCAAAGTACAGGATATTCTAAAAATTACTCATATAAAATTGAGAGCAGTCAATGATCATTTTAATGGGACGCCAACAAGATCACAGACGATAGTAGCAAGGAGGCAGTGATAATGTATGTGCGTGGGGTGATTGCACTCCTTATTAGAGGAACACTATTTTTGGGCTCATGTAATGATATTGTGAAACTTATGTACAACAGTCCATTGAAGGACATGTCTAAGATATCATAATATTTGTCCTTGATTAATTGCATGACGTTATGAGCCGGAAAATCTACATTTGAAAAAATAATCATAAGTACAAATTAATAATTTGGTAACTATTTTATTCTTAAAATAAAATTGTATTGAGCAATACCTAAATTTTTCGTTGCAGGTGTGCACGATATGCTTTGTGATCATTCGCTTGTCGGTTTCATCATCTAATATAACCCTCATAAAGAATTTGCGTTCTTGTGGGCATCCAATCAGCGAGCACGTTATTAGTCATCGTTTAGTATCACTCTTCCCTATCCAAAACTCTCTTCGAGCATGCAAGATGTGATATTTCGAAACAACATATTGCACAGTTGCCTTGTCACTAAATAGCAATCCCGGTGGGAGATCAATGTTGTCTGGGTCATAGTAATTGGGTCTCAAGCTAAGGGGAGAGTCAATTGAGTCACCTAATACATTATTTGTTTTATGTAAAATGAAATGTCCTTATTCAAAAAAAAATTGGATAACCGGTAGTGACCCTAACACCTTCGTTGGATGGATGTGGAACCATTTTAGGCATGTTGTCAGTGTCTATGCTCGGTTCAGATTCATTCAGGGACTCTGCATCTACATCCCCGCATGCGTATGCATAGGGTTGTTCAAATTTTTCTTCATCTAATTGTAATTCTATCCGTGGCACCGAGAATGATTCGATGTATTGAGTGGATCCAAAATGGTAAGGAGAATATGTACTACCAACATAAAAATTTGATACATGATTACCTCTAAAATTATCGATAAAATCAACTTGTTGAATTGTATCTGCATAACCACATTAAGGTATATAGAAAATTATATCTAGATCTTGGTTTGACTAGTTAGGCCAACTATTATCATCATAAGATTGATGAGGAGTCGAGCTTGTACTACAAATTTGAGTTTCCCAATGGTTTCATCTCACAATTGGTGTGGTGCCAAACTCACCCCGCGATTCCAACCATATGTTCCATGGGTACTATCATCTCCACTGTGGTATAGTATACTCAAAGTTATTGATGAACCAATATTCGACTCTGTCTCTTGTGGATCCTTATTGTTGATGCCTAAAATATCAAAAAAAACACTACAATTGCTCATGATCAATGCAATAAGGATAAAAATTTAATAACAAATACGTAAGCATAATTTCATTAAAAATTACGAAGGTAAGTAATAATTAAATAAAAACAAAAAGTAATAATGTCAATAGTAAAAATTAATAATTTTTAATACTATTAACTGATTAATAAATTACAATTATTAGTTGAAAAGAAATTTAAAAAGAACGAAATATCAAAAAATATGAACAACTTGAAAAGAAATAATAATAAAAAATGCATTACCTTCACTTGGTAGATTCGAAGTTGATAGAATTATATGCAAATTGTAAAAATATTGGTACAAATTTAAAGAAAATATGTTACAAATTTTTTGAATTTCGAATTTCGATCCGAAATCAATATTCAATATTTGGGATTTGATCGGAATATGGTTTCAGTTCTAAATTATATTTCAGATTGGATCGAAAATATAGGGTGGATTTTCGAATTTTTGAATTTTTTTTAAAAAAATTATTTTTTCCGAAATATTTTTGAATTTTCGAAATATTTCTTCTAGTTCTCCAAAATATTTTGGAATTTCAAAAATATTTTTTTAATTTTTATTATTGTTCAAAAATTCCGAATTCCGAATTCAAATTGAAATTCAAACTTCCGAATAACCAGGAACAAATTGGAATTCAAACTTCCGAATGCACATCCTATTTCAAACTTGATGCTTAATTAAGGAATTCATGGTTTCCCTTTGTCCTGCGAGGAAAAATGATATAGCGCAAGACAAAAGAACGCAAGACAAGTGCAAGACAGAGTGATTTCACCACTATACCCTCGTGTTAAACACTGATACAAAAATTAACACTGGATATTATTGTCCATTTTGTGTTGTCTTGCGCTTATCTTGCGCTCTTTTGTCCTGCGCTATATCATTTTTCTCCTGCGAGTAGAACGCAAGTTCGAGAGTTTTAATTTAAGGTTAGGGATGTCAATAGAACGTGGCGGGGAGAGTTTCTGCCCTGTCCCGACTCCCTGCCTCTTTTTATTATTATTTAATTATTTTTATATATTATATAATATATATATATATGTAATATTTTGTATAGTTTTTTTTATATATATTTACAGGGCATGTAGCCCAAGTTATCATCTCTATTTAAGGTTCACCTGCAATTCCACATTACAAGCATTGAATTAAAGGATTCACGTGTCTAAAGATGATGATACCTGTCTTAAACGTGGATGTCCAAGAAGCTTGTTATCAATATTGATGAGAAATTATATTGGGCACGAATTTTGTGCAAGAATATAAAAGAATGATGGCCCTACGTGTTTAACACCAATTTTAATTGTTTATCTAGTGTTAAATACATGAGATTTATCTATTCTTGTGATATTCTTGTATAAAATCGGTGCGCCATATCACTTCTCGTATTTGCTATATTAAAATGAAAAAATACTCCAACCCCAGGTGATTTATAGAAACGGATTCACTCCTGCACAAAATTAAGACAACATATATTATACAAATAATTATTTACATAAAATGGAGAATAATGATATAACTCATGAAAAGGAATCTTAATTACCCTACTCCCACTAAATTTGCTACCTAAAAAAGCAAATATTCTTTAGAGTCCAATAATAAGATACCATTTAAAGGGATTTATAAGTTCCTTATAAGTAGTTTCAGCAGGGAACTCCTGTAATCAATTCACCATCAACTATCCTTTTTTAGCTCCAATAATGCACTGTCCTTCAACTTGATCAGAACAAAGTCATTGTTTCACCATTTTATTTTACTAGTATTTACAAAAATAAGCAGGTGATGAAGGTAAGAATAGTTGTTGTATTTTGGTGAACACTAGCAGCAGTCTGTGTTTTCAAGTTTGGTGCTTGTGAAAACTACAAAAACCAAGTACAAAGAGATCATAAAAACAGGGAAAAACTAGGATTTATTGAGATAAGGGTGAATAAAGAGTGTTCCTTGTGCCTCCCCTTCAAGTAAGAAAGTTGTATGCTTTTCATAAGCTATTTTGATTCTTGATTATACTCAAGTGATTTGTTTTTTGGATTTGAATTGTCATGACATGTATATAACATTCACGAGTGTCCCGACTTATAAGTTGAATATGGACTACTCTTATAGAATGCTTATAAATTATTTTAATTTTTTAAAAAGTTTAAAAGGTTTATAAATTGGATTGACAACAATTCTAACATTTCCCTTCAAGTTATATTAAGAAACACTGTTGAGACTTGATTTTTCTGACAATCAACTTCAGAGGCTCACGGGTCCATTATTAATAAATGTATGATCGTGTCATACGCTCGTAGGTCCATTATTAGTTTTAATAGTGAGACTTTTGTGATTAGGAGTCTTAGAGGCCCTATAACTTTGTTGAACTCTTAAGCATAAAGAGCTATGATAGCATGTAAATATTGAATGGTATAGAAGAAATCAAAGAGCTCTAACACAACCCCCCGCCCCTCCATTTCCCTTACCCCAAGCTACGCAGGAGAATCTACTATCTTGAATATCTATTAGAATAGATGGCATCAAGCTAACACATCTGCAATATGCAAATGAGTCTTTGCTTTTCAATAGAGGATGTGACAACTCTAAAATGCATCCTAAGAATATTTGAACTTTCCTCAAGCCAGTGAGTAAACTTCAGAAAGAGCCACCTAAATGGAATACACATGGAAGACTTGGGTTTAGCTTTTCTGATTGGATCCAAGACCCGGTCAAAACAATGTGATTTAATTTCGGATGTAAGAAATAGGGATTATGTGGGAGTCGACAAAAAAACTAGAATTGTAAATAAAATCAAGCACATTTGTGCAGTTAATACAAATTTAATTACCCAAAAAAACCATGTAAATATTTTAGTGAATCCAATTGGTAAATGTGGTTTACTCTCATAAAATATTTGTACCAAGTTAATCGATTGAATCTTATAGATGAATTGTATTTGTATGTGCAATCAATGTGGGACAACAACTCTAGTAGCCCATAAACTTTTTCATTGCATGTCCTCAATGTAGAGGTGTGACCTGAATTTTTTTTATGCAAAGCGGGACGATACATCAATTAAGTGGGAGAAACCGGAAAAAAAATACGTGTTAAACATCGGGGGTGTGATGGGGGTGGGGTTGAGTTTCTCCAACCATGTTTGGTAAAATTGTTTGATGTGTTTGCTTCAAGTTTTGATCTTTGATAACATGATTTTAAGTACATGCCTGTATTGACTCATGAATTTTAATGGGGTTGGTGGGAAGTGGAGTTCATGGGCCCTTAATGTCTCTTAGGGAAATATCAATTTGTCATTGTGCAGAAGCTTCTGGAACAAACAATGCTTGATGCAAATTTGAAATTCTTGCATATTTTGTCTCACCAATCCTTGATAGCAAGAAGCAAAAAAAGGCACTCCCTCAAATCAGTTATTACTGTGTGATTAGTGGCGTGATGCAACTAACTATAATATGTCAAATTTTAATTTTAACAATATTGATTTATCAAGCTTGTTTTGATACTTTCCCGTCCAACAATTGTCATGTAATTGTTTCTAAATCCACCACAACTTACCCAGTATATTCTCAACTAGTTGGGGTCTGGGTCAGATATCCGCAGCCTTACTCTTGTAATTATACAAAGATGATGTTTCCGTTACGACCCAAGATGCACTGCGTCATTTTATGTATAAATTCCAACAACTTCATTAATTGAATTACTAGAATTTTTTTTTATAATCACTGTGATTTAATAGAGATATTTTGATATAATTCATTATTAGCACAAAATTAAAAGAATTATCAATAATAACTCTTTCAGTTTCATTTACAATCAACACGTACATCTAATTGTTTCTAAATATTGAGTCTAAAAATATGTAACTGCTAATGTAAAAAGGTGAGTAATTTTGCTCCTAACTCAGACTCTTCTTTTCGTTGTCAGTGGCCATTAAATTTAATTTGACCAAGTAAAAGATCAATCGCATGCTTTAAAAGTCTACAAGTAGTAATGCATTATCTTTTGACATTTGCTGTACCAATTACTCCTCTTGAATCTATCTACAGCAATCGTACAGCACAGGAAATTTAATGCAAGAAAAAAGCCAGCTTTAATTTCTCACATGAATGAATTTTTGGTCGCTCAAACTCTTACACACATTCAAAGGCAAAAGCATGCTTGGCTTTTCTGTGCTTTAACTGTTCAATCTTTAGCATTTAACACGAGTTCAGTTGTTAATGTGGCGTTGGATGCCGGAAAATTTATAGTTGAAAGAATGAAAGGTAATTAAAAAGTTTGGTCATATTTATTTAAATGAGTTTATAAATGGGTTTAATAAAATGAAATAAAATTGTCCCCCCTAAAAAAAGGTTTGTCAATTAGTAAAGACAAAGTAAGGTGATGTATTTGAGTGAGATGGTTAGTGGCTCGAATAACGCGTAAAGGTTAAGAGAAAGCGTGCGTTGCTAAAAGGCGAAAAGGAAACCATGCATGATGATGATTTTTTGTTTGGGAAGACTTGTTACAAAGAAAAAAAGTGCTTTTTTTTTTCAAAAAGTTAAGAATCACCTAAAAGTTAAGAACATTTTGGGTGCAAATTTGAAGAACATAAAGTTGGTTTGAATCCTGTAAATGAAAAAATAACATCGAGAGAGTTGTTCCCATTTAAGCTTAATGTGGTTCGACTTGTTGTAGAAGTAATATTTTTCATAATTTTTATTTATTTATAAAATTGTATCGTTCTTAATTCAGAAAAAATAATTTTGGCTGGAAAAAAAAGTTGAAGTTGAGATTTAAAACACTCATATATTGAAATAATCTGAGCCAGAAAAAATATATACATTTAAATAATTTGAAAAAAAAAAAAGATTGCCAAGTAATTATAAAACAAGCCCTTAAAACACGTGATCTCAAAGTTTTATAATTTTTTTTTCTCAAGATGTAGCTTTCCTTCTTTATGATAATCACCGAACTGGATCCCTCCTAAATACACTTCATTTTCATTTTATGGTCCAGTCACGTTCGTCCTATCAATTATCTTATTTCATAAACAAAACTTATAATAATAGTAAACCTAATAATATCACGCATGGTCCATGGAGTCCTTTTCAGATTTGATCAATAGCTTTTGAGATGAGCTGTTCTTGGTGCTCCATCGCTACAAATCTCTTGTATTGAGGACCATATCAAGACCTCTTATAATTGTGCATAAAGTTATGCTTCCAATTTATTATATTTAACATAATCAATACCGATATAAAACAAAATTTTAGGGGGCGAAAAAAATTAAACTTGGAAGGGGCCAAGGCCCAGTCTAACCCTCTAGATCCGCCAGTGAACATGACTCTAATTAAAGACAATATTTGTGAATGTTCTATGTACAATTGTACAATTCTTGTAGATTCACAAACCTATGGCTACTCTAGTTAGAAGTCGTGCGCGTGACATTAAAGTTTAATTAGTTACGAGCCAAACTTTTATTAGGGTCTAGCATCCTAATAAAATAGCCTTTACCAATATGTCGTCTTTGAATTTTCAATGAAATAATTAAATAAAAATAAACATCCACTTTTTTAAAGATTAAGTAAACTAGTAAAAAGCAAAAAGGCGTGAAAGAAAAAGGAAGATGCGAGAGACGTGCTGCTGCGGATACTCCTTTTTTTTTGCTAGGTAATAATGGCCAGACCACGATCACAAGCGGGGTTTCCTTTGGGCTTATGGGCCCGCTGACTAATCCCCTCAGAGGTGTAAACGGATTGCTGCCCTCCCGGCTCGATCCCTAGACCTCTTGGCAAGCCAGGAGTC
>JAOWBN010008336.1:0-11088 GCA_028565015.1 Pinguicula moranensis | reverse complement strand
CAGGATATATCATTTCCCAGCCAAGCATCGTTCACAAGAAATTTGTCAAGCCTACTCATAGCTTTAAGAGAATTCAGTTACCAAGTAAATTTTCATCTAGACATTTGTAGATCATGAAGATGCATCCAATTAACAAAGGATCTTAATGCTTTGATCTCATGTTCCAAGGATCGCTGGGAACTGCCTTCTTTTCTGAAGCATCTAAAACTGCATTAAAGTCCCTCATAAGGCACCATTTATCCAACCCCTTCCCTTGATGTAACTCCATGATTTGTTTCCATTGAATCTCCCTTTCTACTAAGTCATTAGCACCGTAAATATTCAGCATGTGAGAAATTGATGATTCGGAATACAGTTTCATCGAGCTACCAGAAATCCATCTCCATAATTAATGCTGAGTCTGCTGAAAATAGAATTATTCCAAATGTAGAGTAGACCAATAGATTGCCCTATAGATCCTTTGTATATCCAATCAAAGTCATCATCAAAATAGAGAAATTGACATAAGTTTCTTATCAACAAGTTCCATTCTAGTCTCTTAAAGGCTCACAAAATCAGGAAGTTCTGATAGAATAATTTTTTTAACTCTCCTCTGTTTACCCTGGCCACAAAGGCCTCTGACGTTGTATGTGATAGTCTTCATAGAGAACTATGAACATCTGAATCTCTGGGCATCAACAGTGCCTCAGGTCTTGCACACTTCATTGTTTGGAAATTAATCTTTTTCAGTTTCTCTTTGGTTTTCTTAGGATCTGGATATGATAGCAATAGAAGTTTACCAATTTCCATTGTGTGATCAGCTTCAGCATCCAACTGATCTTCAAATAAGCTCAGGATAGAGGGATCTTTTTTTTTGAACCACAAGGTGTCTAATCCAGTCTTCTAATACAACAATATCGTTTTCTCAGAGTGCGTCACTATCCTTGCGTGTTTGGCTCCTTGTTTAGGGCCATTTCGTTGCCTTTTTTTTAGAAGAGTATTTTTGAGTGTGGCAATGTCATCTTGTTTTGCAGCACTAAGGGGAGGAAGTTCTTATGTAGAAGATGAGATGTGCTGGAAATCAATAGCTAAGTCTAATGAAGGAATAGGAGGGGGAACCTGTAAATGCCCCTTAGCTGAAGGCTGCAGAGGTGAGATCATAAGGGGATCTGCCTACAGTGGAATGATAGATACAATAGGAGTTTCCTAGGGCATTTGATCATCACTTGGCACGGGAGATTTACAGCATTCCAAACACTCCTCAGAAGACATGAAAACCACTCTTTGAGGAACAGAAGCAGCTATAGGATTGTGGAAGGCAAGTGAAGCTTCCTTTAAAGGACTTAAACTAGGAGGAGCCTGAGTTTCATGAATTCTTTCTATGGGGGAAGTTGAGTGGTCTTTGCTGAGAGCTTCGGAGATAGGCCACCGTGGTAATCTAATAGAAATCCAAGGTTGAGAAATACCCATGGCAACCACATCTGCATTGAGAGATCTAAAAATAGCTTTAACTTGATTTGGTGATTGCAGCCCCTGAGAGTTTATGACCTTAGCAGGTGACACCAGTTTCTGAGAGCTAGCCATTATCTGATCCATAATAGGGGTGGAGTTTACAGAGTGCCCGAATGAAGATAACTCATCAATGTGAATACTAGAGGTGCTTCATGGTTTTCAAATGAGGGCGCATGACCATATCCGCAACAATTGTTGAACCTTGTCGAGCTTAGTTCTCAAATGTGAAGAGTGCCTTTTGAACCATGAACTAAGATAGTGAGGGAATCTGCCACTGAAGAATACCAGTCTAGAGAGATCAGCATTTGGACAGCTCCCAGGTAATGCTTATTCAAAGTGGGATAATCAATTTTGATTAGTGTGCCTAGTTGAGATCCAATCTTGATTAGAGCTTGGGAGTTCCAAAGATGAAATGGCAAACCAAATATTTTTATCCAACATAGCTTTTGTGATGGAGAGACCAGGGAGGGAGCCGACCAAGGATGAAGGTCTGTTACCCATTGAGCCAATCATGCAGTGTCATGATTAATCAGTTTTTTCAAATCCACTTCCTCATTTTCCCAGATAAGAATCTTTCCCAAACCCATGGGGCTGATGATAATATTGAGATAACCTGCATATTTCAGGCTTAATTAAAGATCTCTACATCCATCCAGGTCAAGAAGGGTAATAGTAAAGCTGTGCTGCAGCCAAGTCAATTCAGTTGTGGAAGTAGAGACTTGAAGTATATTATCCGGACCCTGAGATATATGAGGCTCAGCAATAGGTGGAGGAGCTTTACTAGTAGAGGCATCAGCTAGAGGTCTTTGATCAACGTTGTTAGCTGGGATCTGAACCAGCTTGGTCCTGAAGACTGAGCAGGGAAATTCTATTTTCTTTGGGGTGCACAAGTTCTTGGAAATTTGGCCACATTAGCGTGTAAACGGTATGAACCAAACCAAATGTTATTCAATTGGTAGAGTCTACTATGCACCTCTACATTATCTCTAAACTGGACAAAGCCAAAAGGAGTACCATTCCTATCCATTTAAGATCTTGGTCAGAATATCTAGCTGACAATCCTTATATGAGTTGGATATAAAGTAAGTTAGAGGCTGAGATTCGCTCTGAGCAATCGGTGAAATTCTTGGGCCTAAACGTTCATGGACTGGACGTTGAGAAGAGATCAAAGCAGCTGCATAACTTTGAGTTTCTTTCCCAAGGAGTAGGGGAGTCTTTCCAGCAGGGATGGCAACTCGTCTAATTCTTTTTAGCTTATGAGAGGGAATGATCCAGTTGTTCATTTTTGGGAGATGGTAAAGCTAGACTGAAAAGAGTGTGAAAGTGATGGAAGAAGAATAAAGAGCTGGGAAGGTGTTATGTAACAAAGATGGACAGAGAATAGGGGTATAATGGGGGATGTAGGGTGTCCCAAAGAGGCGGGAGAGCAACTAGGAGAAAGCTAAGGTGAAGAAAAGAGCAAGGCGACGGAAGTAGCTGAGGAGGGGGTGGGGGTTTACTATTTTATATGGACGGTGCTGAGTAGAGGATTATCTCGGGCAAGTAAGGTATCCACGAGAAGCGGGAGAGTGGCGTGGAGAAGCTCGAAGAAGGTTGGGATGGACGGAGGAGAAAATGGCAGAGGAAGATCGGGGGTGCTATTTAAACATTATCCGAGCGGGGCTTATTTGTAGGGCTTTCCGGGAGGGTAAGGAATCCCCTGGGAGATGGAGAAACCCAGTAACGAAGCTAAGAGCAGAAGGTGATTGGTATGTCGGAGTACATCGAAAAAGAAGGCAGAGGAAGGGCGGGTCTACTGTTCATGGCAGGGATGTGTACGAAGAGGAAATATGGGAAGCGCCCAAAACATATTCATTTTGAGTTTATGACATCTTCAGACTAGTTTCCATAGTAGGAGTTATTCCTGGTTGATCCTCTATAAGTATCTTTGGTACATCAGAGGTTATTTATGCTACCACATCATTTTGTGGAGTCCTTACTCACTTGGCTGAATTTAGGTACATCTGACTCATCTAGTTGTGCCTCTTTTGTGGACCAGAACTATCATTATGTCATGTCTTTCGTCTAACTTATGAGGTGATCCGGTTTGAGCCTCAAGAGTATATATGGACTGCCTGTTTTTTATTGCTTCATACGAATTTGTTTGCCTTAAGTGTGCAACCATTACCTGGACTGGTACGAAAAGTTCTGGAAATCTTTCCCAATCAAATGGCAGGTGGTATTGAGTATTTTCCTGATCCAGTATTAAAGACTCCACCTATTCTCTGAATGTACTATATCTGGCCCTCTTCTTTTTTTTATAAGCCAATTTTCATAAAATAAAAAATATAGTATGTACAAAAGTGAATGAAAAGGAAAAATACAGAAGAGTGTACTAGATACACGCACTATCATCTATAGGTCCTGGTAGAATCCACTAGCTAGAATCTTTGTGGATGATCTGGTTGCTTTGCCTTATCCTCAAACCCCCTTTCTGATATAGCCACGGGTAATCTAGTATATGGCTCACATAGTGTCATAGAAGATCACAAAGCAGCTCGGCATTAAGATCATCTCCATCATCCGTTCTTCACCAAATTTAAAAGTCATGATTGTCACATTATCGATTCCCATTATAGGGATCTTGATACACACCTCGATTATGAGATTTTTTATTAGGTAAACCTTCTCCTTTCCATTTTGAGATCGAGGAGGTTTAGATCCTACACAAATTCATTAAATGACTGTAACTCTTGAGTGTTCGGCCTATGAGCAAAACCTTTTCTTTCCCATGCATGAGTATAGCATTGAAGTCTCTCATGAGAAATCATTTCTTATTTTTATTTCTTGTGTGCATATTCCTGGTTTCCTGCCACTGAATTAGTTTAGATGGCAAGTCACGTGGTCCATATACATTTAGCATGAAGGCGTGTTGTTGTGAAAAGACAAGGTACCAACTATACACAACACACCTTGTGTTGAGACCACTGCTTGCTTATTGAATTTATGTTTGTTCCAAATACACAGAAGACCTCCAGATTGCCTCTGAGATCCCTAATACATCCAGTCAAACTCTGTGTCCAACTACAAGTATTTAACCAACTTCCTGTCAATACAACCAATTTTTTTTCTTTAAAGTTAACAAAATTAGTTTTTTTCATCCATAATAAGCTTTTTATCTCTCTTCTTCTTTCCTAGGCTACATAAGCCTATTACATTATATGTTATTATCTTCATAGAGCAAACCACTCAACACATTTCTAACCACTACCACGAGTAGTTGGCTTTTTTTAGCTTTGAATTTGATTGTTTAGTTGTATCAGCCTCTGGTGTGCTTTCTTAGGTGCAAGTCCATACGTTAGACCTTGATTCTGTTCCACATCTATTATGATATCAGCCTCAACACTTTGTTTTGCCATAACTAGATCTCTAGGCTCTGGATTTTGTAACTTGACTGGCGTCAAAGTTCCTATCCACCCATCTAAGATTACTTGTTCCTTTTCTTTTACCAAATCCACTATTTTGCGGGTCTGACTCCTTATTTTTGGTCCCCCACCTTGGATTTTCTTAGCAGGGACTCTTGTTAGTTTAGGAGTACTAGCCAAGGCTGTCTGACATCGAGATTTTTCGAGCAAAGAAAAAAACTCTCTATTATATGTGCATGCTTGCTATTGTGCTACATATTGAGTTTGTGACATCTTCAGACTAGTTTCCATGGTAGGAGTTATTCCTGGTTGATCCTGTATCAGTATCTCCTGTACATCAGAGGTTTTTTCTACTACCACCTCATTCTGTGAGTCCCTAATCATTTGGCTGAATTTAGGTACATTTGAATCAACTAGTTGTGCTTCTTTTGTTGACCAAAACTATTTCCATTATGTCATGTCCTTCGTCTGACTTATGGGGTGATTCGGTTTGTGCCTCAATAGTATATATGGACTGCCTATTTTTTATTGCTTCATACGAATTTGTTTTCCTTGAGTGTGCAACCCTTACCCAGACTGGTACCAAAAGTTCTGGAAATCTTTCCCAATCAGATGGCAGCTAGTACTGGGTATTTTCCTGATCAAGTATTAAAGACTCCCACCTATTCTTTGAATGTACTACATCTAACACTCTATGTATTTTTTTTATAAGCCAATTTTCCTAAAATAAGAGACATAGTATGTACAAGATTGAAAGAAAGGGAAAAATACAAAAGAGTGGACTAGATACAGGCATTATGATCTATAGGTCCTGGTAGAATCCACTAGCTAGAATCTTTGTGGATGATCTGGTTGCACTCCCTTATCCTCATACCCCCTTTCTGATATTGCCACGGGTGATCTAGTACATGGTTCACCTAGTGTCATAGAATATCACAAAGTAGTTTGGCATTCAAATCATCGCCATCATTCATTTTCCACCAAATTTAAATGTCATGACTGTTACATTGTCAATTCCCATTATAGGGATCTTGGTACACAGCTCGATTAAGATTGGCGGGCTATCCCTGTAGTAATAGAAAGGGCTGTATTCCAGAAAAGCAGTCTAGCAGATCAAAAGTAAAGAGAATACACTAGTGCAATGCACTATGCAATACAAAGATTGCATCTCTAACATGGCCCCCACTTTCTAGAAATCATTATGCTAATGCTAAAGCACACTGCAACCATGTATCCATCTACAGTTCCTCTGCTCCTTGAGCTGGAAAACTAAACTCAAAAACTCATTGGGAATTGCTTATGTAGTATCTCATGCATCAAGTTATTCAAATGAGGAATACCAAAACTCCTTTTCATTTCCAAGTTGCAAATTATTGAGGAGAGGCTTCTTATAGATCCTGACAAATGAAATCAAGAGTAATTTACCCCAAAACAACCATGAGAATGAGGTCCTCAGTCCATTTATATTCTAACCTAACCTGTAGCTCATAGAAATGGAAAAGGAGTAAGGTAGCACAATAACAACCAGAGTAGGGGCAGGGGAATTTCATGTATACATCTGATCTCCTTGTGCTGCAAATCCTGCATAAACATAGTCTATATCTTCACTGAAAGCTCCTGCTAAAATCACTTAGAAAAATACTGGGGAGGAAAGTGTCCATATTTAATGCATAAAAACTGACAGCAACATCAAGGTACACATAGGGGCAATGCTTAAAAGGAAATACAAATAGAGGATATAGCAGCCAATCCGTGAAGGCCATATAAGCAGCCTTCAGTGCCATGTTTAGAGCAAAGTATCTGCAGAGCCAAATCTGTGCCACCTGAGAGTAGCCGTTCACCCTATTTTCCAAACAATGCTTCATTGAAGGCCTTCAAGCTTCGGACTCCCAGACCTCCATTTGGAACTGGGGCAGTCATTTTCTTCCAAGAGATCCAGCAAACTTTTCTGTGATCCTTGCTACTATTACAAAAAAAGGACCTCTTAATTTGTTCTAGTTTCTTGATGACAAAAACTAGTGCTTTCATGAAGGAAAAGAAGTGTGAAGGAAGGGCATTAAGGACTGAGTTCATAAGGATTAACTTACCACCCGAAGATAGATATCTATGATCCCAAGAGTTCAGAACTTTACTGAATTTTTCCACCACCGGTTGCCAATTAGACAGTCTTGCAAGATTAGATCCTACGGGTAGGCCAAGATACCTAAAAGGAAGTGAACCAATTTTGCAGTCCAAATATGCTGCCATCTCATCTAAGGTAGGCTGCTGCATATTAATCCTCAACAGAATGCTCTTTGAGTAGTTGATGCGCAACCCTGAAGTGATTTCAAAGTTGAGTAGGACGGATTTCAGAATTTTGTTCGTGTTCCAACTTGCTTGTCCAAACAACAGCATGTCATCTGCAAACTGTAAATGAGGGACCCTCAGCAGCCACCACATAGGATCGCCTTGGCGAAGACCTCTCTGAGGGTAAAATTCTTTAGAAGGTCTGCCATCAATGAGAATGGAGGAGGATGCACATTCTAGTAGTTCTTGTATCCACCAAATCAAGCTCTGAAGCAACCCCATTTGAGCCATAACATCCTGCAGATAAATCCAGTTTACAGAGTCAAAGGTCTTTTCAAAGTCTACTTTGAAGATGATGGCATATTTTTTTAGTTTCTTCAACTCATCCATTGCCTCATTGGCTATGAGGACACCATCCAGCAACTTCCTGCCTTTGATAAACACAATCTAGTTAGGGGCTATGATCTCATTCATAACTGGACTCATCCTCTTCTCTTAAACCTAAGAAATTATCTTAGGAATAGCTCCAATTAAAGTGATAGGTTTGAGTCCTGTACTTGCAGAGGAGTGGCTGACTTGGCTAGCAGAGAGATATGTGTGGCATTGCTTCCCCTGGCTAGTTTGCACTTCCTGTACAACTCAATAAATAACTACAGGATGTCAAATTTAAAGAAGTGAAGAAAGTGTTTGATTAATTTAATGTTTAGACCATCCGACCCTGGACTCTTTTCACTGCCACAATCTTGAATAGCATTCAATATTTCAGATTTTAAGAAGGGTCTCACAAGCTGTTCTTTAGACAATTGTGAGAATTGTTGAAATTTGATGCTGTGAATCTTTGGCCTGTTTCAGTGAACTTTAGAAATTCTTTTTGCAAAATGTTGTCTAAAAAACGTGTTGACAGCTTCCGAATCATCTAACCACAAATTTCCATCCCAAATGCCCTGGATGGTATTCCTTCTTCTGTTCTTTTGTACCCACCTATGAAAATAGGTTGTATTTGCGTCCCTTTGTTTAATCCAATTAATTCTTGATTTTTGAAAATAAAGGTTGTCCATGTTTTTTGTTAGTACCTATAGAGCATCCTGTTTACTTAGAATAAGCTGCAGATTAGGTTTATTAAGCTGAGATCTTTGTTCTACCTTAAGTTCCAATTCAGTAATTTGGTCTAACAGTTGCTTTCTGTGGGCGGAAATCCTTGGATGCAATTTATTCCATTTTTTGATACCTGCCCTCAACTCTTTGATCTTGATATTCAGCTTGTGGCTCGCATAACCCACTAGGTTTATTAGAGCAGAGATCCTTGACTACAACATTAAAATTTGCATTTTCAAGCTAACAATCTAGGACTCTGAATGGTTTGAGTCCCCAATCTTTGAAGTTGTAGTAGAGGGATATAGGGCAATGGCCAGAGTCATCCCTGTCAAGACCAGTTTGTGTCCAGGATATATCTTCAGCCATGAATCATTCACTAGAAATCTATCATGCCTACTCATGGCTTTAAAGGATTTTAGATACCAAGTAAAAAATTTCTTCAATCCATTTTCAGATCATGCAGAAACATTCCATTAACAAATGTTTTAAGAGCATTAATCTCTTGATCCATGGAGCGCTGAGAAGTGCCTTTCCTTTCTGATGCATCTTAAATAGCATTGAAATCATCCATGAGACACCATTTATCATCCTCTTTACCTTGATGTATTTCTAAGATTTGCTTTCATTGGATTTCCCTTGTCCCTAAATCAGTAGGACCATAAATATTCAACATATGAGATGTGATTGTATCAGAAAAGCACTTTCTTGAAGCTCCTAAAAAACCATCGCCCAAAGTAATTGTGTGTCTAGTAAAAGAAGATTTGTTCGAAATGCATAGAAGAGCACTGGATTGCCCTATGGATTACTTGTAAATCCAATCAAAGTCATCATCATACCATAAAATATTGACATAGTTTTCTATTATTAAGTTCCACTCTGGTCTCTTGAAGGCTCACAAAGTTAGGTAATTGTGTTAGGATAAGATTTTTAAATCTCTTTTGCCTCCTCTAGCCACAAAGGCCTTTGACATTATACGTGATAACCTTCATAGAGAAATATGATCTTCTGAATCCTGTGGCATCTCAAGTGCCTCTGGTCCGACAGACTTAATAATTTGGCAGTTGATATTGATCAGTTTCTCTTTAGTATGTTGAGGATCCGGATCACATGTTAACCCCAACAGTTTGCCAATCTCCATTGTGTGATGAGCTTCTTCCCCTAATTAAGCAGTAGATAAATTCTGAACAGCTGAGTCTCTTTGTTGGACAGCAAGGTGACTTATCCATTTTTCTAAAACTGCTATGTCCTTTTCTCTGGTTGGATCATTTTCCTTATGTGTGTTTGGCTCCTTGTTTTTGGGCCACTTCCTTTTCTTCTTTTTATTGTAACTTTCTTCGGTGTGGCAACTTCACCTTGCTTGGCAGCACCAAGAGTAGGGAAGTCTTCAAAACAAGACGAGATATGCTGGCAATCAGGAGCAACACTTATTGAAGGAAATAACTGGAGGCCATCTAAATGCAGGGGATCTATGGCCTTTTGAGATAGATTCTTAGATATTTCCTGGATGGATTTTTTACCTAATCTTGAATAGGATTGCCTTTTTAAGAGCATATCTGAACAGCAATAGGCGGTGGAGATTTAAAGCATTCAAGACACTCCTCAATTAACATAACGTCCTCTCTCTGAGGAACTAGGATATCTATAGGACTACAGGCAGTATAAAAAATTACTTTAAGAGTATTTAATACAAGACCATCCTGATTTTTCAGAACTCTATGATCAATAGGGTCCAACTGGTCACTGGTCAAGTTTTTTGAGGAAGGACACCCGAGCAGAGGAGTGCCTAGGGTAGCAACATTAGCAATAGGAGTATCTGGAACAACAGGAACCTTAGAAGCTGTAATAGCCTCTTTGCCTTTGCCTGAATATTTCAAACCATTAAAAGATATGACCTTTACTGAGGTAACCAAGTCGTTCGTGCCAGCAATAACAGCCTGGTCCATACCACTCGTGTGAAGATTGGAACTTGCAGAGAGCCATGTATGGAGTCATCATCTGTGTGAAGACTTGAAGTTTCCACATTACCATCAAGTGTAGGCGCATAACCCAAACGATCATTAAATCTAGTGTAGGCTCTCGAGAATTTGGCAACGTTGGCATGCAATCGATATGAGGCAAACCGGATGTTATTAAGCTAAAAGAGTCTAGTATCCACCTCAATGTTATCAACAAACTGCACAAAACCAAAAAGGGATCCATTTATGTCCAATTTCTGGGCAATGGACAATTCCTTCACAGAGCCTTGCCTATTCATAATTGTAGACAGTTTATCTAAATGACAGACTTTGGGAAAATTTGATATGAAGTAAGTTAGTGGCTGAACTTTACCCTGATCTACCAGAGGGATTCTTGGACCTAGCCTTTCATGAACAGGATGCCGAGTGCAGGTCAATGTAGCTGCAAAGCTCTGAGATTTTTCCTTCCTTGGAAGTAGGGGAGTTTTACCAGCTCGAATGGCAGCACGTCTTATCCTCTTTAGTTGATGGGAGGGGATAATTTAGTTACTCATGGTAAGAGAAACAAGGAAGAAGATGAAAGAGAAGGTGAGCTAAATGGAAAGAGCAAGGTGAAAGGAGGGAGGTTAAGCTGAAACAAAGACTATAAAAATTATGGGAAGAAAAGAAGCAGGTCAAGGTGAGGGGCAACTAAGGTAAGGAGGAGAGATAGGCTATGATGCAGCAACATCTATCACACTCCCGATCCAGCATCCAACCCAAGGAGCGGAGGACCCCTTATCCCTACCCGAAGGGCCTATCACTCGTGGTAGGCTTAGAAGGTTCAAAGAAAGACTCAATTTATTGATCCAAGAAGA
>JAOWBN010008325.1:0-11088 GCA_028565015.1 Pinguicula moranensis | reverse complement strand
CTGCCCGAGGAGTAAACCCCCGGGCAGGGTTAAAAAATGACGGGGCACCAAACGGGGGTCACCGCAGGTTACAGTCGATTTACTACTAGAAAACCGCCCTAAACCAGGTACAAACCGGCTACCAAACGCACCCAAATAGTTTCAACAGTCTACGTACTGCAAAAAGTGACCGGTGAGTAGTGATCGGTGGCTGGAACTCGAGCGAGTAACTTCAAACGTTTCATCTTAGGCTGCATAATTTTCTTGATCTAGGGTTTGGGCATGAGTGGGAGTTGCGTTGTGAGAGTGAGCAAGATTTATTTGGGATTAAAAAGTCGGTCTTAGTGGTATATATTTATTTTATCGTGGAAGTTATTGGGCTGGATTTAAGGAATTAAACGGTTGATCAAGTTGGTAACTATCGCACTAGATTGGGCTGACAGCGAAAATTCTGGCTAGGTGGGCTATAACTGTCTTGTGTCAAGAACATGGTGCCGTAAATTTTGGATTAATAGGGGCATTACTAATGTTCTTCTAGAGTGTAGAAGCGTGATTTCCGAGTATTGACTTTAAAATAAGAGTTCGGAGATTAAATCGGCCCATCAACAATTTCCATAGATTTATTGAGAACCTAATCCTATAGGTTCGAGGCTGCAATCCTAAAAACACATAACTTTTTCCTCTTACTGATTTCCAATCCAATCTACCCTGCAAGATATCAAGCGCTCCAATTAGGGGTTTCTTTCATATGACTTCACACAGAAAATAAGTCACATCTAAAATAAATAAATGAAACTATTAAGTTAATTCTACTACTTCCAAGCAAGCATATATTTCTCCCCAAACACAAAGTTCATGCTTAAGAAAGTAAATTTTCAAAGAAGTCTATAAGGTAATAAGGCGAACATCCTACTTGGAACAAAACGGGGCATAGGTTTCCTACCAAGCGCTTATTTAACGTCACTAACTTGACATCAGTTGCTTTTAATCATTGAGATGAACGGCGGCTTTGTCATTGACAATGCCACCGTTAAGATTTGGATTCAACCGATGACCATTCACCATTTCACCTTAAAAGTTCTTTTGTCAGGATGAGCAATTTCAATAACTCCATGGGGAAATACTTGCACAATTTCAAATGGCCCTGACAACCGGGACTTTAGTTAGCCTATAAATAACCGAAGTCTTGAGTTGAATAATAGAACTTTTTGCCCTGGGTAGAAATATCTCCTTGAAATGTTCTTGTCATACTAAGCCTTTCCACTTTCCTTGTTGATCTTGGCATTCTCATTCGCATCATTTCACAGTTCATCAAGTTCGTTTAACTGAAGAGTCCTCTAGTCTGCAGTTGCTTGCATATCAAAGTTTAACTTCGGCATAGTCCAATATGCCTTATGTTCTAGCTCCATGGGAACATGGCAAGCTTTACCAAATACCAATCAGTATGGGAACATACCTATTAGAGTCTTGTATGCAGTCCTATAAGCCCATAGTGCATCATCCAATTTTCTTGCCCAATCCTTCTTTGACGAGTTAACTGTTTTTTCAAGAATTTTCTTTATCTCCCTATTTGAGATGTTGGCCTGACCATTTTTTCGTGGATGATATGCCAAAGCGGTGCGATGGAAAACTCTATACTTGATGAGTAAGGCTTCAAATTGTCTATTGCATAAGTGTGATCCACCATCACCAATAATGCATAGGGGAATACCAAACCTTGTAAAAATATTATTTTAGATGAATTTTAACACAACCGCGACATCATTTGTTGGGGAGGCGATTGCTTCAACCCTTTTTGCAACATAATCCACAGTTACTATAATATATCTTTGACCAAACAAAGGTGGGAATGGCCCATGAAGTCAAGTCCCCAAACATCAAAGAATTCAACTTCGAGTATGGGTGATATGCCAAAGTTGATTTGTATCGGTCACATGAATTCACATAGGATTGAGTATCCTTCAACAATGATGGCCAATGAAAGCCACATTGTAGTACTTTGGTTGTTGTGCAGTTTCTCCAAAATGACTTCCACATTCGAGTGAATCGTAATGATTTAGAATGAGCTCATTTCTTCCTCATGGACAAATCTTCGGATGAATTCGTCAGAGCAGAATTTGTACAAGATGGGTCCATCCCAAATAAAGTACTTCACAAAAAAAATCTCTTTTTTTGTTGATAAGATAATTATGGTGGAATTACCTTACAAGCAATATAGTTCACATAATCAACATATCATGGCTCCTTGCTTGCTTGTACTTCCAGTAATCTTTCGTCTGGGAAATGATCATTAATATGGATTTTGTCGACTTTGGTAACATTATAGCATTCCAAATGAGATAAGTGATCGGCCACCAAGTTTTCAGAGCCTTTCTTATCTTCGATCTCCACGTCAAATTCTTGTAGCAACAAAACCCAACGGATCAACGGAGGCTTTGCATCCTTCTTAAGAATGAGGTATTTGATTGCAGAGTGGTCTCTGTACACCACAACCTTACTTCCGAGGACATATGGCCTGAACTTGTTGAATGCAAAAATTATTGCCAAAAGCTCCTTCTCTATTGTGGCATAATTAAGTTTAGGCACATTCATCGTTCTGCTTGCATAATAAATCGTGTAAAATATTTTGTCTTTTAGTTGTCCCAACATAGCTCCCATGGCATAGTCACTGGCTTCACACATAATTTCAAAGGGCATATCTCAATTTGGTGCACCAATGATGGGGGTAGTTGCAAGTTTCTCCTTCAAAAAATTGGAAGCTTCAAAACACTTCTTATCAAAATTGAATGATGCATCTTTTTTCAAGACGTTTGCATAATGGTTGGGTAACATGAGAGAAATCTTTAATGAATCTTCGGTAAAAGCCTGTGTGGCCTATGAAACTTCTTACTCCCTTCACGAACAAAGATGGGGGTAGCCGGGCTATTACCTCAATCTTGGCTTTATCCATTTCTATCCACAAACTTGACACCTCGTGTCCTAAAACAATTTTTTCTTGCACCATGAAGTGGCATTTTTCCCAATTCAAGGCTAAGTTGGTGTCTTCAAACCTCGCTAAGACCCAGTTAAGATTACATAAGCAGCCCTCAAATGAAGATCCAACTGCGGAGAAATCATTCATGAATACCTCAATAATGCATTCCACCATACCTGAGAATATTGCCATCATGCATCTTTGAAAAGTAGATGGGGCATTGCATAACCTAAAGGGCATGCGGCAGAAAGGAAAGGTACCATAAGGGCGTGTAAAGGTTGTCTTCTCTTGATCCTATGGGAAATATAAATATAATTATATCCTAATTAACCATCAAGATAGCAATAGAATTTGTGCCCCGCAAGTCTATCCAACATTTAATCAATAAACGGTAGTGGATAGTGATATTTTCTTGTAGCCTTATTCACGATTCTTCAATCCATGCAAATTCTCCAGTTGGTTACCGTTCTTTTCGAGATTAACTCATTTTTATCACTGGACTCTACAGTCATACCTTCCTTTTTGGGTATACATTGAACATGGATGGTCCAGTTTTAATCAGAAATAGGGTACACCACCCCAACATTTAACCATTCCATAATTTCTTTCCGCTCTAGTTCCTTCATGACTGGATTCAATTAGCGTTGCGTAGCTATAGTGGGCTTGCTATCTTATTCCAATAAAATTTTGTGCATGCAAAAATATGGACTAATGAATTGGATGTCGGCTAGGGTCCATCCTGAAGTACTCGCAACAAGCTCTCTTCCTTCGAATGGGATAAGGTGCTCAAAATGATGACTGGCCATCTGCTTGCCTTGCCCAAGAATGCGTACTTTAAATGTGTGGGCAATGGCTTCAACTCTAGGGTAGGTGCTTGTCCAAATGAACTCACTTGAGGTGTTGGACTATCTCCCAAATCCTCAAAATTCTTTTTGTTACGTGGTTCATTTGCATCCAACCATTTAGCATCTTCCTTTACTACAAAATCCTCTAATATGTTGGGATTCTCACTCACCAAACAGTTTTCCAGACCATCTCTATGGTACTCATATCCTTCCAAAGGCATTTGATCGGATGAGTTAATACTTGAACAACTCTCCCGAAGATCTGGGTGTTTCAAGGCCTGAAACACGTTATACCTCTTCTCCTTGGACACATGGCACTAGCTCACTTCTTTTGACATCAATCAAGGCCCCTCTAGTGGCTAGAAATGGTCTCCCACCAATAATTTGGATATCACAGCCCTCTTCTATATTCAGGATGACGAAATCAGCTAGAGAAATAAATTTGTCAACTTTGATCAAGACACCTTCAATGATTCCTCTTGGGTGCTTAATAGATCGATCAGCCAAATGCAGTGATACAGTTGTTGGATGAGCTTCTCTTAGCCTGAGCTTCTGAAAATAGATAGAGGCATCAAATTAATTCTTGCACCTAAATCACACAATTCTCTATCAAAAGTGGAATTTCCAATAGAATAAAGAATAATAAAACTCCTTGGATCTTTTAGCTTGTGAGACAATTTCTTTTGGAGAATTGTGCATCATTCTTTAGTTACGCTACTGTCTCAAAGTCCTCGAACTTCCTTTTGTTTGATAAAATATCCTTCATGAACTTGGCATAACATGGCATTTGCTCCAGAGCTTCAGCAATGGGAATATTAAAATGATGTCTCTTCAAGACATCAACAAATTTCTGGAATTGTTTATCCAGTTTACTTTGCTTCAGCCTTTTCGGGAATGGTATGGGTAGCATTTGCTCTTCATTTTGTTGATGCACTGGATTTATTGGCTTTGAATCCGTCCTTTTCTTCTCTGCATGGATAAGTATGGGGTTTCTTCCAATTATTTCCCATTTCTTAAAGTTACAGCTTGGCAGTGTTGCTTGGGATTGACTTTCGTAGTGCTTGGTAAGGCCCCTTGTTGTCTCTAATATAATTGCTTCGCTAGTTTCCCAACTTGGCCTCCAAATTTCTCATGGCCATCATTTGATCTTTAAAATTTTCTCGGGTCTCCTGCATGAAACTATTTGAATTTGTGTCCAGCTATGCTATCAAAGCCTAACTATTTATTGTACTCATGGATAGCTGCGCAATAAGCTCGTTCTTTTGAGAATTTTGTAGTGGCAATTGAGGTCTAATCACTATCCGTGGTTGTAGTTGGAAGGGCTTTTGGTGTGAAGGGCTCAGGACATGTTGATTATTAATACAAGAAAAATTGGGGTAATCATTTTTTCTCAGGTTACAGTTGTTGCGCTCAAAATTGAATGGTTCATGACATGCTGATTTCCACATAATTCAGTTCTTCCATTGGAACATTGTCTGATGATGTCCCTTCCTGACATTGTTCTTGGGGTGCAGACCCCCACAAATTTAACAAGATAGTTGTTGCACCATCATAACCGGTCGTGGAGAGAGTCCTTGGGTTAGCAACGTTTCAATCTTTTGTACTCATAACATGCATGGTGGTAGCCAGAGCATCCACTTTATCAACGTCATATCTTTCACCCATTTTATTTTGATTTTCTCTCTCATTCGGTCACCGGTAATAATTATGGGCCATAGCTAGAAGTATGTAAGCCTCATTGTACAACTTTCTTAGGAATGTACCATTTGCGGCTGCGTCGATTTCTTTCATTGTTGTACTTTCCAAATCATTGTAAAATGCTTGAATCTACTTCCAATGCGGCAGACCATGGTTTGGGCAGCTTCTCAAAAGGTCCCTAAATATCTTTCATGCTTCGTACAGAGTTTCAATGTCACGTTGTCTAAAAGACGCAATTTCACTTAATTCCAGTCATTGATGATGGAAAAAATTGTATCAAGAATTGTTTCCTTAAATCATCCCATGTACGGATGGAGTCAGATGTCAAAGATTGTAGCCACCTCCTGACTTTATCTCAAAGTGAGAAAGGAAATAACCTAAGCCGTTTGGCTTCTTGCATTACACCCACATACTTTAGAGTGTCGCAAATTTCCACAAACACATGTACATGCGAGTTTGGCTCTTCAATCGATGTGCCACCTTATGTATAATGTTGTTGTGACAACTGGATTGTGTCTGGCTTCAATTTAAAATTATTTGCTTGGATGGCTGGTGCTTCTTCCTTAACTTGAGGAAGGGTAAAATCCTTCATGGGTTTGTCATCCTCATTTGGTACCACGACCATCTCATCATTGGCATCCATATTCCTTCGTTGTCTTCTTACCCCACGTTGTGCTCTTCTTCTGGCTTGAAACGTCTGTTCGATCTCCGGGTTTCCCAAACCTGAACGTTTACCTTCCGAAAGGTTCATACACAACCTGCGCAATAAAAGTGAGCAGAAAGTAAAGTAAACAAATTAAAAAGTTCAATTTAGCTAAGAACTCACTTAGTATTGATATTATCAAAGCCAACAATCCCCCACATAGGCGTCAAAAACTTGTTGGTATAATGATGAGAATGAGTGTCAAACCATGAGGATTGTATGTTGATAAGCACCAAAAGTAGTAAGTTTTACACCATTTTGACGAATGGAAAAGTGTTGAATTCTAAACTATTCGTTAAACATAAACATACTTAGACATAACATGCAAAATGAAGCTGTTTTGGTATTTTTCAGTTTAAGATGCACATAATGTAAATGATAACTTCACTCGGAGTAAAGATCTAGAGTAACTAACTTCACCACTAAGTGTCCTTGGAGAGTTACTTCTTTATTTTATCCTTTTAGTCATTTGTGTAGTTGTCTACCAGAATTTTCTCTTTTAGTAGTTAATCTCTCTCGAATAATAACTCCTTTCTCAAATATATGTAAGCGTTCATCTCTCATTGTCACACTTGAACATACCAAAGGCATTATGCTTAGGAAATCTTCTCACAATAGCAACAACCTCATAGACATTCTCATGCTACGGCGATTATCGTTAGTGTTACCAATTCTAGAGTGATCTTTGTCTCTCAACCTTCAACCATGCTTAGTGAACTCAAAAATGTTGGCCAGACATGTGTAAGTTAGGGAGAAGGCACGATAAAACCAAACAACGTAAACAAAATCTCCTAAAAGCTAGACATTCAAAATAAACTCCCAAGTCCACCAAGGTTCTCCTAAAAGCTACATCATACCCTAGAACAAGGTTCTAGCCCATGCTCAAGGCATCGGATTCATGAAAATATGCAACATCGGAGTTCATATTCTTAGAACACACCAAAAACTCCCTTCAGAATCGTTGCTCTCGGATGAGAGCTCCTCCTCTCCTCTCCAAGTTTCCCTTGCACCCTAAAAAGTCCGAGAATGAAAAGTTGATTTGACTCGAGGTCAAAAGAGAGATTTATGTCATTAAGAGTAGTTTCCATCCAGAGCTTGGAGACAACATTCAGGGCAAAATGGTCAACCTACAATTTTTTTCCAGCCATCATGCAATCGTGGTTTCCAGATTGTTGTTGCGGCTTATAAACTCGGGGTGACATCCATGTGATTTGGATAATGTATCCTCGACTTCTCGATTCATGAACATATTCATAAAATCTTAGCAGAACATGATATATGGATCTAAAATGCACCTTTAACCATTGAAGATAAGCAGGTTTAAAGCATAAATATTAACATTAAGTTGGTACAAAAATAACTTATCAGGACTTCCGTGCACTAAACGAATCACCATAACCAATTAGAGGATGAATCATTAACTAGCAACCAGAGACTCTCGTGTACTAAGTGGTTCCCATTAGGTTTGCATGCTAGAACACCAATCCGATCATAATGTGAATAAATTAAGCTAAGACACCCATACATTCTTCTTTAGGGAGTTTTATTCAAAGTGGTTAATTTAGTTGTTTGATTGGGTTCTTTGTTAGACAGTTGATAGAGTAAGAAAATGATCCAAAACCAACTTGTTTTCAATTGCTTTCCTTTCACATTTCTTTTAGGTAAATAGTCATCCCATGTCCTTGATAGATCGTCCCAGAAGTAACTCATTGGTGCTACACCAATCCGTCCACTTGCGGGTATTACTATGATAGGCTTTTGGAAAACCTCTCTTTGTCTATGAATAGTCGAACACTAATAAATTTGAGCCATTTTTGTAAAAAAGTCGAGCATGTTGTACAAATTTAATTGGTCAATGAGTAGCAAACCCTTAGGTAATTATCATGGTAGAAGAAAAACAAATAAGGCATTGATGTAGGCTTGAAAACAACTGATAAAAAGCCCATCAAGTATTGGTTCTGTCCACCACCGTTAGTAGGAAATTCGTTAAGTACATACGCAATCTAGAAGACTGGCCAAGCCTCGAGGAACCCACCTCGCGCCTTCACATACAAGCTCGTGCAGTAACAATCTTGTGCCAATGGCGAGCTCCCAAAAAATGGGCACATGCATCCCCCAACAAATTCTTGACGTCCACAACCCACAAGTGGGGTGTATGGTTAACCATCACATCACATGAGCAAAGGAGAAACAGGCTCGTATCACTCACAATATCCTTCGAGGCAAGCACATGCATAACCCCAATAAAGAATGGATAGTCGTCACCTGACAGGCGTATCCTCCTTGAGCCACGAACAAAAGAGATAGCAAGCAACAACCATCCCCCACAAGTGGACCCTGCGGTTACCTATGATATCCATAGGAAAATATCGATATAACCTTGTATAAACTCCATAAATATGACGATTGGCTAACAAGAAAGATAAGAAATTATTTGGGAATACAGCCAAATATATTTACACTTATTTCTTTTTATCTCTAATGAGTCAATTTTGTACAAATTAATCAAGGTTTTTTAGCTTATCTTTTGTCTGTTATTCTAGCAATTACGGTATCTTTTATGTTTGTTTTAGTTGTATTCCCTTTAATTGTGTTTTTAGGTGCCCCGAGATAATTGGTGTTGAAAGGGACAGAAATAAAGGAATGGAAATGCGCAAGAAATTTGCACAGAGTTGGCGCACACCTAGAACACGTATAAAAAGGTTGTAGTGAATTTGGCGCCTACTAAATATCATCAGAAGCTTGCTAAGAAGATTTGGGTGCCCGCCAAGATGAGCCAAGCGCCCGCTAGTGACCATCAGAAGCATGCAAGAAGATTCGGCGGCCACTAAGAAAATTTGATGCCCGCCATTAACCGAGAGAAACTCCCAGACTTCATTTTTGGCACCTCGCCTAAGACAACCAGGCGCCCGCCTAGAACCATCAGACGGTACTATCCAGCATTTCTGGCAGGCGCCACTTCCCTTTTGACACCCTCCATCGAGACAGATTCTAGCAGGAAAACAATATTTGTTTTTGGAAAAAATTACATTGTTACACCCACTTAAACCTTACCTCTATATATCCATCTTTTATGCACAAAATTTGCAAGTTCTCCTTTTGAAGCACTTGCCTTTTTTCCTACTTTCTCCTTCTTCTTCACTCCTTCTCTCTAGGGGAGCATTTATTTCTAGTTTTAGGGTGCAATTGAATAAGAAGGAAGAGGTTTTCCTCAAAATTAGTGTCTACCCACTTGGATTTGGACGTTTCAAATCACTTTTATGGTAGTAAACCCATTTGAAGGAAAGTGAGCTTCTTTTGTTTTAGCTTTCAATCAATTTCTATAGGGTTTGTAATAACTTATTTTCTTACATTGCCTTTGAACATGAGTAACTAAATATCTTGTATGAGTATTTAGTGGATTTTGTTTGTATTTATGAATTGATCTAGTGTTTACTATGATTTGAGAGGTTGGGATTAAGCCTTATTTATTGTGCTTATTTAATATCTATTGTTAACCTTCGGTAGATTGATAACTTCCATTGGGTAACCTAGATAATTTAGGAAACTTGGAGAATCGACTAATAACAAATTGGCTCGAAATAGCAACATAAATAGGTATCTAAGTTAATAATGGCTAGATAGGTTCTTATTTATATTTGTGGTCACGAATTAAGAGATTTCCTTGCACTAAATAGACCCCTCATAGAAGTGATTATGGGAAAAATTGGAGATTCCCGTCCACTATACGAATCCCCATAACCCTATAGGATGAATCACTAATCACCAACTAGGGGTTCCAGTGCACTAAACGAATCCCTCCAGGTTTGCATGCTAGAACATCATTTCGATACAGTATAGGAAAATGAAACTAGATCACCCATACATTCTTCTCTTCATTAGTTTCTTCCGTGTGTAGTTGTTTGACTCGGTTATATAGTTGTCACCTTTAGGTACTTCAGTTAACAATCAACTAGATCAACCATACATTCTTCTCTTAATTAACCTGCTTTCATTTCACATTTCTTTTAGATAGGCAATAGGTTATATGGTAGCATATTTTTTTGTTTTTTTTATAAGCCAAAATTCATTAATAGTAAAGGTATGTACAACTTTCTTACAAGAGATAAGAAAGTATTAAGGAAAGCATTGAATAATCCTAGCACAATCGTTTTCTGGAAGAAGGTTTAGGTGTACAGCATTGGTAAAAATGACTCTCAGCTATGCAGGCTGCCATGTGACTGGCTACAGGGGTCATTACCATGTCATAAAACTCAGCTCTGTCTGCACATCTTATAGTATCGAAGTCATGAGAGTGTTGTTGTAGTCCAACAGTGATCTACTGACTTTCAACTATGCAGGCCGCCATACAAGTATTATTTGGTAGCATAGTTAAGTCGCCCCGAGTCCACTAGAGATTTGAGCCCCTAGTAAACTCATCGATTCTACACCAATCAATCCACTTATGGGTTATTACTATGATAGGTTTAGCGATACACATTTTTTCGCCTTATCAATCTCTTCTCTTAGAGAATTGCATGGTGTAAATTAAGAAGATTTTCATAGCACTAAAAAACGTCCTTCGCACATTTTTCCCTAGTTTCATCATTAGTGTCGTTAGTGGTGTAAGATCTCCGAAAGTCATACTACGTCTCATGTTGCATAATTTGTGCGGAAGCATAAATATAAGTGTGTGTTAAGCATACATAACAAAAATTTCAGAGACCTTTTGACCACGGATCTTTGCTAATTTACACAACTTGATGGTGCACAGGAGAAGGAATTTGAATACCTCTTGTAGAATCACTAATTCGTGCAAGAAAACTCTTTCCATTGAGGTGTTCAAGTGTCCACCCTCTAGAGTAATCCACACCACCACTTCCCTTGAGGTTTATACACCCTAAGTGTAT
>JAOWBN010008314.1:0-11088 GCA_028565015.1 Pinguicula moranensis | reverse complement strand
CAACATGATAGAACCAAACATGTGGAAATTGATAGGTTCTTCATCAAAGAAAAATTAAATAGCAGGTTGTTGGAACTAAGTCACATAGGCACCAAAGAACAAGTTGCTGACGTATTGACTAAAGGTCTGAGTTCCCTAGATCTTGAAAGACTTTGTGACAAGATGGGTTTAGTTGATATCTTCCGCCCATCTTGAGGGGGAGTGTTGGAAACAAAGTCTTGCAGTTGACCACCTCACATTAATTGGTTTGTCACGCGAAGAGAAAAAAATGCAGAAAGTTCACGCCTCCGCCGCAGTGCCGAAAGAAGCATGCATTGTTTCTTTACAATTAATGAAGTGTCTGTATTTCCTTTCTATAAATATGCATTGTATCGATTGTAATTAAAAACACAATATCAGAACTGTTCCAAGAAGAATTCTCTCATTTGTCGCATTTTCTCATTTTACAATTTTGGACAATATTGATCCAAGTTTGGTGAACAGGTTTGCCGAATATCCTACGGCTCTGGATCTTTGGGCGGGTCTCGAAATCACATATAATAGTGGCACAGATGCATTTCAAATCTCCGACTTGACGGTGCAGGCGAATCGGCAACGTCAGGGCGAAGGTACTCTTGAAGATGTTTATAGTGTTCTTTAATGGCTCTGGCGAGAAATTGATCGTCATGAATCAAATCTAATGAAATGTCCAGCCAATATAGCCATATATGGACGGAAAAATCAGACAACCCGTCTATTTCAACTTCTCGCTAATGTTAACAGTACTACGACAATATTAAGCGAGACATCCTAAAAACCGATCTACTTCCAATAGTTGAAGGAGCCTACGGGACACTCCGGCTGGAAGCTGCCCGGAACCAGATCCTATATCCAGGCCCCAGCACCGGCGATAACTCGCCTAGTACAGGCAGTGGTTTTTCGAGCCGATCTCGGTCAGCTACTTCCAAATCTGGAAAGAAATCCTCATCCCGAGATGGAACAATCGACAAAAGTAAACTCTGGGGCACTGACTGTAGAAAATCTAGCCATTCCACCAAAAAATGCTTCAAAAAATGGATATACGAACTGGTGATATAAGCTCCACAATCTCCCGAAGCCAAGCACCGCTGCCGTTGTCATGTGTCACACTAAGACAGCGACCAACACCGACGGGAGCACGTTTGGCCGAGAGACTGGAGAATATGGATGTTTTTCATCCATGGCGCATGGTGGATTTGGCATAGAAGAAACTCGCAGTATCGAGGAAAAAGGATAGACAACGAACGGCTGAACTCATGGTAAAGTAATGATGAGGTCTAATATTCCTACTTTGCCCCTAACAGGTATTGGCGAAAATTTTGCCCCTGCACCATCCAATATTACAAAATTGCCATCGTCCATCTTCTCCTTTATTACAACAGCTGCCCTGAAGTTTTGAAGAATCACAAATACACCCCCACGAGTTCTCTAAATCACCGGCTCATCCCTCAAGTTTCGGTGGTTCTGATATACACCGCCAGAGGTTTGTAGAATTCCAGCGCCCGCCCAGGAAAAGCTCGAATTCATAGTTTGGTCCCTCAATTTCCAGACAGAATCCAATACACCGCCATAAATCTAAAAAATTACAGAAAATACCCAATTTCACAAATCCGCGATTCTTTCCACTTTGATGTTTTGATTTGATGGATACCAAGCTCGGACCACCTTATTCTCCTTGAACCATGGCCTATACTGCACATAAACCAAACAAAGATTCAAGATGGATTTTCGACTCTAGGGCCACCGATACAATGACTATGATGCAAATGATTTCGGCTCTACTATGCGCCCTACAAAAAATCATATTCAGACAGCCAAAGGGGGCGTCTCACAAGTTCGCCAGGCTGGCTCTATAGAACTATCACAAACTTTGTGAGTGTCAAATTGCTTGCTAGTTCCATCATTGTCATGCAAATTATTGTCTATCTCTCATATTTCGAAAGAATTAAATTGCTTAGCCCTAATGTACCATACTTTTGGCCTCTTGCAGGACATCCAGACGGGGGAGATCATTGGGCGTGGTACTGAGAGAGGAGGTTTGTACTACGTGGATGAGATGACTCAATATGGGACTGCATGACTTGCTCGCGGGACGGCAGACCAGCAGCTTGACCTCTGGCAACAATGTTTGGGTCACCCTCCCTAGGGTATCTTAAGATTTTATTTCCTAATTTATGCTATAATAAAACCCGTCTTTCAAGCGAGACGTGTATTCTGGCCCAAAGCCATAGACATTCCTTTCCAGCTGCTGATACATGGACTACCAGTGCCTTCCATATTGTTCATATTGATGTGTATGGTCCAGCCCCAAACTCAAGTAATAGTCAATTTTGGTATTTCCTTCTATTTGTTGATGATTTTTCGCGTTTGACATGTGTTTATTTTTTGAAGACTAAATCTGAAGTCCCTAATATTTTTTAGATTTTTTATCATATGATTTATACCCAATTTCAGTGCAAAATCCAGATTCTTAGGTTTGACAATGGAGGGAAATTCGTTAATGATTCTATTCTCACTTTTTCCCAAACAAATGGGTTGATCCACCAAACTACTTGCCCTCACAGCACACAACAGAATGACGTGGTTGAAAGAAAAATTGTATCCTTCTCGAGATAACTCGAGCCCTCATGATTGCTTCTAAAGTACCCTCGTTTCTCTGGCCCGAAGCAGTCACCACTGCTACGTATCTTCTTAATCATCTACCTACCAGAATCCTTGGCTTCGCCACACCTCTCCATACAGTTTCAAAGCATATCCCGGGTTTCACTAATCTCACACTTCCCCCCAGAGTGTTTGGGAGTTCGTCTTCGTCCATATACCCACACAGAATCATACTAAGTTAGATCCTTGCTCCTTGAAATGTCTTTGTGGGGGTATGACATAAATCAGAAGGGTTACTGATGCTTTCACCTTTCTTCTTGAAAAATATATACCAAAATGGATTGTAATTTTTTAGAATTTGAATTCTATTATCCATCCCAACATCTTGGTTAGAGGGATACTATTGGTGATCCACTTCGTTGGTTACTTAACTCAAGCATGCCTCCGTTTGCTGTCCCACGAGAGTTTTCTACAAGAACCACCGACCTGCCTCACATGGATATACATTATACAACCTATGATTGAAGCTACCCCGTCATCTCCGCTGTCCCGGAGTCCTGAGGTAAATAGTCTTAACCCTAGACTGGATCATGGTATAATTGAGCCTATGTCTGAACAGACTACAGAGCAGGATCCAAAGGATGATACAAAGGAGATAAGCCCTTATACATTACCTCCAAGACAGAATATGAGCATTTCACCAAGAAAATATGAGCCTGATTATACGTCACAAGAAGCCAAATATCCCATGATTAATCTTGCAAGAGGGAGTCTAACTAACCAAGCCATGACTTTTTTGGCTTCTATGTATACCATACATGTACCAAAAATAGTAGCGGAAGCTCATGAAAAATCAGAGTGGAATAAGCTATGGATGATGAGATGCAAGCTCTAAAGAAAAATGGAACATGGGAAGCATGTACACTACCAAAAGGAAAGAGATTGGTTGGTTGTCACTGGGTGTTCACTATCAAGCACCATGTTGATGGATCGGTCGAGAGATACAAACCTCGGTTGGTAGCCAAAGGTTTTACATAGACCTATGACCTTGACTACTCGGAGACTTTCTCACTCGTAGCAAAGATTAACACCATCAGAGTGCTATTCTCAATAGCAGCCAATTATGACTGACCCCTGCACCAGTTTGATGTGAAGAATGCCTTTCTCCATGGAGATTTGAAGAAAAAGTATATATGCAGACTCCTCCAAGATACACCAAAATTTTTAGAAAGGGAGAGGTATGTCGACTAAAGAAAGCCCTATATGGTCTTAACCAATCCCCCGAGCCTGGTTCGGGAAATTTACAGTGGCTATGGGACGATATGGATATGAGCAGAGTAACTTTGATCATATCTTATTTCTAAAAATGAGAGGTACATTAATTACATGTCTGCTTATCTACGTTGATGACATAATTATCACAGGCAATGATAATACAGAGATACAGAAACTTCGAGAAAACCTATTTCAAGAATTCGAGATGAAAGATTCAGGAAATTTGAAATATTTCCTTGGAATTGAAGTGCTCAGATCATCCCAAGGAATCTTTATCTCTAAAAAAAAAATATTCTTGATCTTCTTGTAGAAACATGATTGATGGATTGTAAACCAGCTAAAACAGCTATGACGATGAATCATAAGCTCCAATTCAATGAAGAAGCAACCCTAGCTGACAGTGAACAATATCAACGACTAGTCGGCAAACTCATATACTTAGCTCACACCTGACCAGACATTGCTTATGCTGTGGCAGTAATTAGTCAGTTCATGCACAAACCCCAGAAGGATCACTTGGAAGCCGCTCTGTGAGTTGTAAGGTATCTAAAAAACACCGCAGGATATGGGATCTTCTTCAGAAAACACGGTCATCTAGATATTCAAGGTTACTCAGATGTAGATTGGTCTGGGAACCCAGTGGATAGGAGATCAACGATTGGGTACTTTATGCTAGTCGGTGGCAATCTTGTAACATGGAGAAGCAAGAAGAAAAAGTTCATGGTTTTATCCAGTGCAGAAGCAGAATTCAGAGGTATAGCATGGGGATTAACTGAGATACTCTGGCTGAGAAAACTTATATCAGAAATAGGGTTCCCAGTACAAGGGACATGTCCTCTATGGTGTTATAGCAAGGCTGCAATCAGTATTTCAGGTAATCCTGCACAACACGATCGAACAAAACACATTGAGGTAGATCGCCATTTCATTAAAGAAAAACTTTTCTGAAGAACAATTGGCAGACATCCTCACAAAGGCAGTCGTTGAAAAGAACTTTCACGATACATTATGCAAGTTGGGAATCGGGGATCCGACTTCTCAACCTAAGAGGGAGTGTTAGGATTGCAAAAAATAAGGGGAGAAATTTATGGAATATATTTTGTAATAGTGTAAGGATAAAAAAAGTCAAGATCCTTAAATTATTATGTTCCCTAAATTCCTCCCAAAAAACTTCTCCTACTTCTCTATATGTATCGCTGCAATTTGTGAAAGAAGATATACAATTCAATAGAAAAAACAATATTGTTAGCTTTAACAGAAGCTAAGGTTCTGCACAAGGAGCGGACACAAGAATTTTATTAAAGAGGGAAAAAATGGACTGGAACATAAATTGGCGGGGGTGTGGGGGTTTGAGAAGGTTTAGTAGACCCAACCCAACTTGGGTTCAGACTTGGCCTAAAAATAAATGAGCTCGAGTTTGTGGAGCCACACAAAGTGAATGTGGGTTACTCTCTTAAAAACCTTAGTACTAAGGTATTGATTGTAGCACCATATTTCTTTATTTGTGGCTATAAATTATTGTTCATAATCCGTGTGAGATAGGATACTTCCAACACCCGCTCAAGTCTAACAAGTCCAACTTAGGAAACCCTATTGAGACTTGATGTTTATATATTATTTATATATTGTATGCATGTAAGCTATATCGGCTCTGATAACATGACAAGAATAAAGAAGCCATGGAGGCTTTGCTGGTTTTAGAAAGAGATATAACTTTTCCATTGAAAGAGAAATTGCAGTGGAATGATTCATGGCTCACGCCTTACATACATTTATATACTACATAAACCATAAAATTACTAGCTAAATAAAATCCCAATAGAAACAACGCTAGATAGGCCCAACGGGGTTGTTAAAAAAAATTATATAAATTTTTTAAAAATCATTGATGGGACATGGGATTCCCTGGCTCCTCTCTTGGTTTTGCATGGTAATCACATCTTGTTTCCATGCTTGTTGTCTGTGACCGTCGACTACCCCTCCGTTGGATAGTGTGAAGAAGTTGACATACTTGATGGTGATCTAGTCTCCTTGCTTGTTCGGCAATTGCTTTGGATCTGGATTTGCGACAATGGTTCCTTGGACTTGTAGCTCGAGAGGGGCCTTATTGTTTTCCAATCTCACTTGGCTCAAATCCCGTGTCCTGGTGGAATCAAAATTTTGGTTGGTGTTGTTGAGCCTAACATGTTTATCTTTCTTTGATAGACATATATTGTTTAATATATGTATATCAAGGATAGTTGGATTAGAGTCCATTTGGTAGCTGGATTGGACATATTCAATTTCGCGGAAAATTGTTGGTTATCTCCGGTTCAATAATTTTTATCCTCTGTTTGATAGTGGCCATACGGGATAGCGGATGAGATAAAACTCTCATTTGGTATTTGCAAAAATGAAGGCGGGTTTCCTCCAAAATCTTGAATCCGACATCCTTTTACGGAAATGCCCTCCAAAATTAGGTATAAAAACTGTTTTTTTTCCTTGAACCCTAAACTCTATGTTCTCTGAGGTTCATTCGTCTTCTCCAAGAAATCTTCATGATGGATAACTTCTCGGAATTCCCCAGCATGACCCCCTATCTTTCGTCTCATCTGCGCCGTTGCTTAGTGAAGCCACCTACAAGATTCTCCTAGCGCATGTATGCCCAAGCATACAAGGAGGACGCAGGTACGAGCCAATGCACCCCCTTTCGGCACCTGCCGCATATCTGCAGGGAAGACAATCCAAAGTTAAGTGGGAGCGTCAAATCGAAGACGTGGAGGAAGATCCCATCATCGTTGAGGAGGATCCCATTGTGGAAGAGAACCCGAGTGTCTACAGGCGGATCTTTGCCGTTGGTGAACCTTCATTCGGCATCGTAAGTGTTAGTGTCACCCATGACTAGATCTCCGACTACTTTAACTAGATTAGTGGCTTAATCATATTTTGTTATAATATCATCAGTATTAGCATAGTGGACATAGTATTTGGAACTATTTTGTTTGTGAAACTATTTTCAATTCTCTTGTGATTGTAGTGAATGAAGTTTGGTTTTGCAGTTTCTAATTTTTGGTTCTATTATGTGAAATGGATGTTAAATGTTACTGTGTATTTGTAGTGTACACTGAGTATATGATTGTGAGAAATTGCATTGGAATGTTTAGTTCATCACAATGTTCTTCTTATTTTGAAATGACATTGTGCATTGTGAAATAATAGTGAAATAGTAGTGAAATGTTTAGTGTACAATGTGAAATGTTAGTGTGCAATTATAGTGAACTTGTTTATGTGCATGAAGGGTCCCTTGCAGTGTAATGCAGTGATATATAGTAAAATGCATAGTAATGCAGTGATCTCCAGGTATCTGTAGTGTAATGAAGTGATCATGGTTGTATATGGTTGCATAATGGTTGTATGGTGATCTTGGTTGTATGAAATTTTATTGCTTTTTGTGTGCATATGATAGGCAGTGAAATGTATTGTAATGCAGTGCATAAGTTTTCGTATGGTTGAAGCTTACTGTAATGCAGTGATCTCCAATTTTATTGCTTGTTGTGTCACTGTGAATACAAGAATTTGTTTGTTGTGATGCATATGACAAAATTGGAAGTGTATCATCACTTTGTAGTGTGTAGCATCACTTTGTAGTGTGTAGCAGCACTTGGAAGTGTATGCTATAATGCAGTGATCTACAATTTTTGTCATTGATGCATGTTTAGCAGCACTTGGAAGTGTAGCTGAAGTATATGGAATCTGAAGCGGATCCTAACGCAGGTTTTACTTAGAATTTGCTCCAATATTAAGCAACTAAACATCGTCTAACTCCATATCTTAGTTTAGCATCAAGAATGGTTGATGAGAACTCTCCATACCACATCTATTCCTTCTTTGTTAGCATCAAATGCTAGCCACCGATGTGGATTTTTAGGTAATGGTACTTCAAATATACGGGCTGCAACATACACTACACCGCAAGCTACAACCTCACTCTTGAATCTTACGGACAAGGTTGTACGCAAGTTGTTCATAAGCAAAAAATACCATTAATTGAGGGGAAAATGATGAGAAGTAAAGATTCAACATATAAAAATGGTTAGCCAATTCCAAGACAAGACCTTCACTAGCCAGAAGAAAATCAGATATAATAACTGCATACATGGATATGTCCCATTTTCCTACAAACATTGTAGCCATATTTGAAGATTGTATCTCATCAATACTTTTACATGCATGTTAAATCCAAGCACATAAAATACATGTGGGAAAATTGAGGAAAGAAGAATTAGGGATGCCATATGCATATACTACACATCTAAGCCTAGGTGGCATACCTGTCATTTGCAAGATTCCAAGCTTCTTGGCTGAGTTGTGGGGGTGCTTCCAGAGTAGCAAGGTAATTTGATATAAACTTGTGAGGATACTAAACATGACAGATAAAACCCATGTCTTTAAAATGATGGCGCTCAGTTTTGATCAAATTTCCTTTTAAATCAGCAAAAGTTAATGTATAAAACTCGTATTCTCAGAACCAAAGTATGATAAATATAAACAAACTTAGTATATAGATCAAACAGTACAACCACCCACAAAAGTTAGTTTGCTAACACCTCGAAGCTTGGTCTACTACACAAAATGTCAAATTATACAACATGTTCCAGTTTAGGTCAGTTTACTTTTGATAAACAATCGTATAAATTCGGCTCGACCAACTGCATCCATATTGTTCCAGTAGTAGCGTTGTCAATCATGCTAAAGTAGATGAGTAACGAGTCGGATCCTGCTCTCCAGGTTCAACGCTTCATGCTCTTGTAGATGCTTCAACAACCTTGAAGTTTTCTCCATCTTTGACTCATCATCCAGAATCTTTTCTTGTTTGAAAAATAGTCTTTTAGCTCTCTACTGAAGACTGCATCCACACTGGATAGGGTTTCTCCGGCCTTAGAGGCTAGGTTGGCTTAACTGTATGGCTTTGATTTCTACGCCTCCCACAGATTACACTAGAAGAACCCTCCACATCGGAGTGTGCGTTGTCAACAATGGGAGATTCCTTAGGTCCTAACTAATCAAACTCATCGATGAGGTCAATAGCAACTCCACTTAGACTCGACTATGATGGCATGCGTGCCTTGGTGAATAGCAACTCCACTCAACCTTGAAAATTCATTGAGTAAACGATACAGTTTACCCCAATTGTGCAGCTTATTCTCTACGTTTTTGGCTGTGATTGTACTTACCTCCACCAAGGCCCTGAACTTAGCAGCAACCTTTGAGTGAGTACCACGCTTCTAGCCCCGGCCAACCTTCTAGCCTTCAAGTGCTAACTCCTTCAAGACATTGAGCAGAGTCTTTTCTTCGTCAGGAGTAAGGTAAACCGTCTTGTTGGTGGGCTCAGGTGTCTTTTTTCGGTTGACTCTGAATTAGTTCCCAGAAGTTTATACTGGGCAGTCAGGCGAAATATGGTCCTAGGGATTGGCTGAGTTGTGTCATCAAATTTCTCGAAGTTGACTTCCTCCTTATCATCACACTTGCTCATTGCATCCATACCTCTGCCTCTACATAGAACCAACATAAACCTCAAACAAAGTGTGTAGAGTTAGCAAACAATGAATGTAGAAAGTAACAACTTCTCCTTAAAGTAACAACAAAATTAAATTATAGTAAAGTCACAACAAAATGGAAAGTAACATAAACATATGTCACAACAGACTGGAAAGAAACACAACCAAATGTCACAATAGCCTTAAGGAGTCCAAACAAAGTATTGAAGTCACAACTATTAGGAAGGCCAACAATGAAAACACAAAGTAATGTTCAATAATTTATCTTCAACACAAACGAATGTAGCAGATTATCCTCTAGCCCCGACTGAATGGTGGGTTTGCCAAAGCTCATTAGCTAAATTATCCCTGAACTGATTCCATTCTGGAAATGAATTAACGGACTGAATATGATCCTCTATCTCATCTGTAGCAAGATTAGGCTCTTCACCTCTAGAAAGGGGTGTGACTGAAGGATCTAATAAGGGATCATACAGTGAAACATTGATGACAAAATTGTGTAACAACCCACAAGCCAGAATAATGTCACATTGTGTGGTTATGTCATAGTGTGTTGGGCTCTTTAACACCGTGAAGAACTTCTTCAGTATACTGAAGGCCCTCTCTATAACATTTTGAACTGCAACGTATCGCAAATTAAACAGTTCTTTGTAATTCTGTGGTCTTTAATTTGAACCATCCCATTCCTGTAGGTGACACCTCGTCTGCCTGTATGGTGTTAGGAAACCCTAACCATTCGTGTAACTACTGTTGCATAGGTAATAAGTTTTTGCAAGGACAAACAAGTTTTTCATATGTAACTGCATGAAAAAATAATAACTCTTAGCAAATTAAGATTGAACTCATCATTTTGGACCCGTAATCCATTACTATGAGTGATTGCGTCACGAAACACATGGCCATCAGTAGTTGAACCCACCCACACAACCAACATGTAGATGAAGTGCCCTTGAGTGTCAAAGACCCCAAGAACATTTATTGCCAAATGGCCTTTCCTTATCCAGTACATTGGTTAATCTTCCACCCGAATGTGTAGTAGTAAATATGTGTCGTCCAATATGCCAACGCATCCCTAATAGCAGAATTAACATTGTCAGAGTGCAACAAAAACTTATCATAATACAAAAAATGGGTATTACAGATACCTGAATGCATTTTCATCTCTTATCAATAGTGATTTCATCAACTGGAGTTAGGGCTGAGCAAAATAATCGTCGATTTTTTGGTTAATTGAACCGAATAACCAAAATTGTTCGGTTATTTGGTTATTCGGTTCGATTTCGGTTATAAAAAAACCATAACCAAAATTGTTCGGTTCGATTTTCGGTTATAACCAATCTCAAAAATTAAAAAAAAATATTTTTTTTGTACAAAACTATGCCATTTTCTTCCTTCTTCCTTCAAACATTTCATTTTTAGTGTTTTCATATTTTTCTTCTTCTTGTCAACACTTCAGATGAAATATTGCCATTGTTTTTTATTAAATTTTATAAGTTATATAAATTTATAAGTTTATAAGTAAATAAAAGTTCATATAATTCTTATATAAGTTTATAAACTTTATAAGTTTTTAAGTCAATAAAGTTTATATAATTCTTATACAAGTTTATAAGTTTATAATTTGTACAAAGTTTATAAATTTTTTAAGTTTATAAGT